>VXBP01007759.1:1631085-1853284 GCA_013400115.1 Rhinopomastus cyanomelas | reverse complement strand
TCTGGTGAGACCCCACCTGGAGTACTGTGTCCAGTTCTGGAGCCCTTATTACAAGAATCATAGTATCACTACAGATTGGAAGGGACCTCGAAAGATCATCTAGTCCAATCCCCCTGCAACAGCAGGATCACCTAGACCAAGTCACACAGGAACACATCCAGGCGGGCCTTGTGCTGGAGCGAGTGCAGAGGAGGGCTCTGAGGATGATCTGAGGGCTGGAGCAGCTCTCCTATGAGGCAATACTCAGAGAGTTGGGGCTGTTCAGTCTGGAGGACAGGAGGCTCCGAGGTGACCTTATTGTGGCCTTTCAGTATCTGAAGGGGGCCTACAAAAAAGCTGGGGAGGGACTTTTTAGGATGTCAGGTAGCGACAGGACTAGGGGCAATGGAGCAAAGCTGGAGATGGGTAGATTTAGAGTGGATGTGAGGAGGAAGTTCTTCACTGTGAGAGTGGTGAGAGCCTGGAATGGGTTGCCCAGGAAGGTGGTGGAGGCCCCATCCTTGGAGGTGTTTAAGGCCAGGCTGGATGAGGCTTAAGTCCAGCTTAAGTAGGCAGCAATACTGACATCTCAGTAACCAAAGATAGAGGAATGATGAGTGGTAGTATGTTAGGACGCATCTTTAAAATGAAGGTGAACAATTTAATGTTTAACCAAATTGCCAGAGTAAGGGGAAACACAAAGAGAGATGGGACATAATGAAGAGACAGACTGGGAAAGTTTGTTTGCCTGCAAAACTTAAATGAAAAAAAAAAACAAGCAAAAATGTTGATAACTAGGAAATAAGGAGCTGTGTGGTTGGGGAGGACTGTGCTAGAAATCATACACAGATAGAACCTATCTTTTTTGGTTATGCACAGCCTGAGCAGAAGTCAGTCTGTTTACAAATCTAGCTGACAGTTATGAGAGCAGAGCCCTGCTCAGCAATCAGACCCAATGTAGGACATGAGCTCAAGAGCTTGCAGGGAAGATGAAAAGCTCCACCTAAAAAACATTTAGCTTGAGCTAGTGATGACTTGTATTTCTGACAAGGTGACCGAAACTGCAATTTAGATAGAAGATGAGTGCAGAGGTAGGTCTGTGAAAAAAGTAACTCGGTATTTATGGAATATACTACTCCTGGATCACATACAGAAATCAAAGAGAAAGAGGGAGAGAAAGCAGACAGCTAGGGGACTTCCTCAGAAATGCTGAGCATATAGCAGAAGAATAATCCACTGACAGTGTCTTCTAACTAAAGAACAAGAGAAATCTTTAGGAAAGACAGAGGTGAGTTCAAGAACCTGCTTTTCCACAACCAAAAAGCACTAAGCCAGAAGCAAACAGGGTATGAAATACTTCCATTTCCTGTATGATTCACCAGCGTGCTCCAGACTGTGTATGGACATAATGTCTGACAGTTTGAAGATTACTCTTTCAACTTACCAGCTTTGACCACAGCATCATTCATAGGAAAAAGATCAGTAGATTAAGAAAATGAACCTATGCCACCCTTTCCCCAGGCTGTGTTCCCCACCAGCAGCAGACAGTAGATGGTGACACAGATGCTGTCACAAAAGCCCAGCACTGCTCACTGCCACTTCAGACAATTCTCTGTAGCAGGAAATCCCGCAGCAGCAGGATGGTTTGTCTGCCCTGCATCACCAGCATCCTGAAAGTCCACACCAAACTTTACACTAGCTGGTTTCAGTCTCATTCTGAATGCCTCCAGAGCCCAGGGCAATCAAACCCAGACACAAGCACATCAGTAGAGAAAAATGAAAAGCACTAAATGAAACGAAGAATTGAAAAGTGAAGTTTCAATCAATCCTGTAACCAATGTGAATGCTATTAGAGAGAGTTACAGGTTGGTCCTTGGTACTTATGTGAACTGTTCTATTTAATTATTGTTTTATAAATGATTTCTATCAGTATGTATGACTGACTGAATACGAGGTACACTGCTTCACTGTATCGAGCCTTTCCCTGTAACACACATAGCTATAAATTACTGTCTTGTGAGTTTATGGGTTTTTCCTCATTCCTCTTGTTTTACAAAAATGAAGTTTGAATCACAGGACCTTATTGGTTGGAAGAGACCTTTAAGATCATCAGGTCCAACCTCTAACCCAGCACTACCAGGACACCATGAAATCATGTCCCTAAGCACTCGATCCACACGTCATTTAAATGCCTCCAGGGATGGTGAGTCTGCCACTGGCATGGGCAGCCTGTTCCTATGTTTGGTAACCCTTTCGGTGAAGAAATTCTTCCTAACGTCTAACCTGAACCTCCCCTAGAGCAACTTGCAGCCATTTCCTTTAGTCCTCTTGCTTGCCAGTAGGGAGAAAAGGTCAACTCCTTCCCCATCTCAACCTTCTTTCAGATAGTTGCAGAAAGCTGTAAGCTCTCCCCTCAGCCTTCTTTCCTCCAGGCTACATAACCACAGGTCCCTCAGACACTTTTCATAGGACTTGTGCTCTAAACTCTTCCAGAGCTTTGTTGCCCATCTGTAGACACACTCCAGTGCTGCAATATCCTGTTTGTAGTAAGGAGCCCAGAACTCCCCTACTCAGATATGGATTTGCTGCTTGAATTTAGTTTCCTTAGTTAGCATTTATTTTACTGTTCCAAAACACTAGATTCTAGAAGAATGATGTCTTTACAGGTTCTGCCTTGGGAAGAACTTATGTAGGATAGACTGCACCTCCAGTCCATCCTACATAAACAAAAAGTTATAAAAAGTCCATTTTATACAAGAGTATTTCAATCTGCCTGTTCAATGTCTTTACAACATTAACACTGTTGAAAGGCAGGTGCTGGCAGCAATGGGCTAAGTGGAAACACTAATGTGGCAGTTTATCAATCAATTCCATCTCACAGACCCTAAAGTAACAAAATAAAAAGCCCAACCATAAATAAATTCCTGATCTGTTAAAGTAGTATATGGCCTTCACACTAAGACATAGGGCTACTTGCAATTTCTTGGCAGTTTTAATTCACTTTAGTGGATAAAATACTATCTAAATGCACCAATAGTTTGTTTGGTTTGTGCTTGCATTTAATTTTCAGTAAAGTACTGTTGAAAGATGCTGGATCAATAGTGCTGGTTTTGAGCACATTTATTTTAAAATCTTCTGTGGTCTTATCAGCTCAGATGTGAAACAGGATTCAGCTTAGCTGGGACTTAGCACTTGATGGTTTCTCAACTTCTGAGGACCAACCCAAATTAAAAAATACTGTAGAAGATGCTAGGCATGAGTATTCTCTGACAGAGAAAGCTCAAGAGCCATCTTCAAGCTTTAAGCCGCCAATATGTATAGATCTGTGCCCACTTTCCCCAGCTACCCATCCTCATTCCTGTACCTCTTCTTTCCTTGTGCTGATAGTAAAGGCTGTGTGTGCATGTCAGAAGGCAGAACTGGGTTAAAATAAACCAAATCAGCACATTTGCACTGCCACAAGGCAGAAGGCTGCATAGGAAGAAATGATAGGGAGGAGTCCAGTCATTTCTTACAGTAGCTGTGGCTACTGTGTAGCTTTGTAAGCACAGTGGTCTCCTCCCTGGTTAAAGCACTCACAGTTTCATACAACTTTTTAGGCTGAAAAAGACCTTTCAGATCATTGAGTCCAAACTGTACCAAGACAGTGGGTACAAGCACTGGGGTAGCCAAGACAGTGTAGACAAGCACTGGCTAAACTCTGTCCCTAAGCTCCAGATCCACACAACTTTTAAACACATCCAGGAATGGCAATTCAACCACCTCCCTGGGCAGCCAGTTCCAAGGATTTATGACCCTTTCCATTAAGAAATTTTTCCCAATGTCTAACCTAAACTTTCCTTCTTGCAAGTTGAAGCCATTTCCTCTGGTTCTGTTACTTGTGAGAAGAGACCAACATCCACCTCTCTACAACCTCCTTTCCAGTAAATGTAGACAGCGATAATGTTTCCCCTCAGCATCCATGAAACTCTAACATCCATGTACTGCTTCAATCAGACAGCATGAACATAGATCTTCCTCATGTTTAGCTCTCCTGTATATACACAGACTGAAAAGGAAATGCACTGTTCAGCTTGGACATCATTTTTGCATGGGGTGAAAGAGAACTGAGCGAGATAATGCCTGTCACATTCCTTGTCAAAATTGTGTGCAGATGTTCCACATTAAAAACTAATATTTACTGAAATACTTTCAAAGTTGCATCAGAGCTCCTCAGAGTGTGTTAAATCAGCACATGCAAAATATTACATTTAGCTGGGAGCCAGATTCCTTCAGTAAAACTACAGACAACTATGAAACTGTTCCTCTGCTAATATGATGAGCCAAATCTATCCCCTTCATCTGAACACCTCTGAACTCTGGGACTCGTTTTATGTGAAATTAGATTTGGCCAAATGATTGCTACCCTCCAGTGAGTGCATGACCACATACAAAAAGTTCACTGCTTGATCAGTTTATTACTTGAAGAAATGTAATAAACTGTGATTTAAATTTAATAGCCTCAGACAAATTTGCCTGTTTGTTCAACAGTGAACTTTAAACCTCCACTCATTTAGAGATGAAAGATTCCTCCACATACACAGCAATCCAAATGGCCTCAGCCATTTGTTAAAAAATATTTGTTTCTCCTAATAATGACAAGTAACAATAATACTGATAATTTAAAAAACCAGCACATGTGTTTCTTATAAGAAAGAGATAAATAGGATAGACTGGAATTCCAGTCTGATTAAGAGACCATCACATGACAAATCCAGCAGAATCAACTATTTGCCTGAAGATCAGGGAAAGTGCATGATTTACAGCACTAAGTGGATGTCTGCCATGATTTTTGCACACTTTGCTATCCTGGCTGACCTCTCCCAGACTTATTTTCTGCATACAAACAGATTTCACATGTTTTTAAATACAGTGACAACTGGGAATTCATAAATAATGTATCTCCACTGAAATATAACTGCCATGTCTGAGCAGTTCCGGCTCCAGGCTTGATCCACAGCAAAAGCCAGACAGCTTAAGTTCACTGACTGTATGACTTGGTGTAGGCGATCCTGCTGTGGCAGGGGGGTTGGACTAGATGATCTTTCAAGGTCCCTTCCCATCCCTAATGATTCTATTCTATTCTATTCTATGATAGCAGCACTCTCCATTCTGCAGCTACACTATTAAAATAACTCCAGTTGTGCTCAGCTGCCCAGATGTAGATGGCTCAAGATAATGGTACCAAACTACAAGTAGGAAATGTTGCCTCTTGTCAGGAACAGTTACAAAATCTCAGGAGGTAAATCCACAGAAGAAAGAACATCAAAGTATGTACATCAACATCTTGTTTAAAAAAAACCCTAAGAACTTGTCAATTTTGGGTTTGGTTTGTCAGTTGACATCTTCAGCATCATCCATGCCCATCACACAGGAATGACAAACAGCACTCATGGACCTGAGTATCATGGATTCTCTGTGTGCAGTGTGATTCACTCCTGCAACCCAGGCCATGTCCCCTGCACCCCTTACACAGTACTCTCAATAAAGCAAAGCACACAAGTACCACTTTCAAAGTGACTACAGGTTTTTCTTGTTAGGTGCTAAATGCAAATGTCTGTCTTGCTGGCAGTCCCTCCTTTCTTGCCTCTCAAATTGTCTGAACTGCTGGCCTAGATCAGAAATCCTAGAAAACAAGGATTTTCTCTAGACCTCAAATCTGCAAAGGCGATGAAGTCTATAGTACGAAGGATGAGCAAGAAATAATGAACATACAGGGGGATTTTCACAGAGGCAAGTACACTTTAATAGTCTTTTTGGTCTTCTCACAATTTCCCCTAATTTATTTTCATTTTTATTCTGAAATTTTTTTCCTATTTCCTGAGCGTCTATGCCAAAGACACCATAAGCTGCCTGGGACACCTCAAAAGGTCTATCTTGACCTAAAATCATCAGCCACAAACTGACTGATGCTAAAATCCACTTCTTCTGTTTTCTTCCCCTTAAAAATCATCAGAAGCCACTACGCCTGATTATAACCATAAGGCACCATCTGAGACAGTAACTGAGACCAGACTCCCTTGTTACTCATCTCAGATTCAACAGAAATATAAAAACGTTCCATCTCTATCCCCTGCAAAACACATGACCCAGCTCACGCAAGGAAAGCCATTCTCACTGCTGCATCACCCCCTTCAGAGAGCCAGCTGAGGTCCACTTCTCAGTACGCATGAAAAGATTATTGTCTTTAGTATCTCAAGTGCCCAGACCAACTTTCAAACTTCATACGTTACATGTTGTCACTCAAACATGGGTAATTTATAATTGTCATAAAAGTTTTTAAAATACTAGAAAAAGGTTTAAAGTAGTCACTGAGATACCGTCACATGCAAGAGACTGGTGTTCTGTGGGTGTGAGAACTGCAGTAAACAGCCAAGACCTTTCAGCACAGACAAAGGGAGTCCTGTTACTCTCTTTGCTCAAACATGCAGTCCTTAAAATGAGAGATGGGAAAGTCCAAGCCCATCTCCAAGTCTAACAAGAATAAACATTCCCCTGGGTTTATCCACCCATCAGTTTCCAGTTATTGAAGTGATGGATTCTTCTACCTTGGAAAGTATCTGTTGGCATAATGAATCTCCAAGCTATGCAGATTTCTTACTCATCCAAAGCTTTTCTTTCCTTTTTCTCATTCTCTTACTCCTAACCATCACTGTCACAGAATCACAGAACATTAGGGATTGGAAGGGACCTCGAAAGATCATCTACTGCAATCCCCCTGACACAGCAGGATCACCTAGACCAAGTCACACAGGAACACATCCAGTTGGGTCTTAAATATCTCCAGAGAAAGAGACTCCACAACCCCCCTGGGCAGCCTGTTCCAATACTCTGTCACCATTGTTGTGGAGAAGTTCCTTCTGATATTTATGTGGAATCTCCTATGTTCCAGCTTACACCTACTGCCTCTTGTCCTATCACTAGATGACATTGAGAAGAGCCTGGCTCCATCCTCCTGACATCCATCCTTCACATATTTACAGACATTAATGAGGTCACCCCTCAGTCTCCTCCTCTCCAAGCTAAAGACATCCATCTCCCTTAGCCTTTCCTCATATAGGAAGTGTTCCACTTCCTTCATCATCCTGGTTGCGCTGTGCTGGACTCCCTCCAGCAGCTCCGTGTCCTTCTTGAACTGAGGGGCCCAGAACTGGACACAATATTACAGATATAGTCTCACCAGGGCAGAGTAGTGGGGGGAGAAGAACCTCTCTCGATCTACTAACCACCTCCTTTCTGATCCACCCCAGGATGCTGTTGGCCCTTTTGGTCACAAGGGCACATTGCTGGCTCATGGTCATCCTGCTGTCCATTCTTCTAAGACCAGAAAAATCCTAGATACCAGAGAGTGGGCACACAATCAGTGACCACCTCTCAAATGCCTCCCCTCAAGGGAAAACCCTCTCACTTGTTCAATGAAAAAGAAGAAAGCTACTCTCAGCACCAGCTGTCAGCCTCTTCCATCCTTCTTAAAGTACCAGTGGACTGACTTAAAAGTTCTTGAGAAGACTGAGCAATTCCAGATACCTTATTCCACAGGTTCACTGAGGCATTTGATCTACAGAAATCTTAGTCTGCTGGCTCCACATCAGCCTTTACACTGGCTGAAGTAGATCAGCACCATCCAGGGTAGATTTTGAGCACAGAAGGACAAGAGACACCAACTACTGTTACATTACTGTCATCACTGTAGCATTTAAGCTTTTTTCATTAGTTATAGCTTTACTCTCCAGTAATTTGACCTCTATCCTGCACCAGAAAGAAGCACAATATAGGAGGCAGCCTTCTTATGGTAGAGCTAACAGTCTTCTTTGTTTTAATGTGCCCTTTGCCATGGGTATGTACAAGACAAACAAGTTTGAACTGTAAGAGTTATGCAGAAGATCAGGGACATCATCAGATGGACAGTTAGTAGGGTAGACCTAGGGCAAAGACATATACAAGAGTGAGTCACGAAACACACACCCTTCCACACTCATGAGCCGCCACAATTTCACTCTGAGCACTGTCTTTCCTATGGAGAACTGGGACAACTCGTGATGATATATGAATGCCCAAGTGCTAGTGTGGATATATCCACCTACTCCAGTGAGGTAAGGACAGCTCAGATGGTGCAGCCATGTGACTGGCTAAGTGCAGTTAAGTGCTTGCTAATACCCTATGCACGCACTGGGAACTGTAATGGCTCTTTGTGAGACATTCTCCAGACTCTGCCTGACTCTTCCACAGAGTAGGCAGCTCTTATTAACATTTTAATGAATTGGGTCAATAATGGCAGCAAAACCCCCAATGCTCTGATGCAGTGCTAAGCTGAAAAAGGACAGGGAACAGCACTTGCCCGGAGTGCATCCCAATGTTACACTAAGCACTCAGCCGGCTTAGTACTTGTGAATCTGGTCAAACTCATACTAAAGGTCCTATTCATCCTTTTGAGAAAGCCCATGACAGCAGGAGCAGCAGTTCATTTGGGACAGGCATGTTTCATGATTTGCTCCTAGTCAGTAACTGAACAGCATTAGAGAAAGGGCAGCAGTCAAAGGCAAAGGCAGGAGCCTCAGGAAGTCCTGGAAGCCCAGCAGGCATGCAGAACCATCAGCATGACTGCACAATTCAAGCTCTCAGGTATGTCCAATAAGCAAACATGCAGGTAGGTACAAAAGTCTGCAAGGGTAAGGTCATGCTCCTCTCTGATCCACTGCATGTCTTGGTTGTTACCTGCGACAGACCACAAGTCAGAAAAACAGACCATAAATCCCAGATGTGTGCTGAGACAAACTAATCAAGATAATTTAATCTGATAAACTCTTTCCAGCATTGTAAAACTTTAGATATGATGCTCAAGGAAATGGCTTAGCAGTGGGCTTGCTAGGGTTAACGGCTGGAGATTAAAAGCTCTTTTCATACTTAAAGGATTCTAGGATTCTCTAGGAGGCAGACAAAACATACATTTTGAAACAAAAAAGCTTTTGTTACTCTTTGAAACCAAACCATCCCTCCTCCTTTCGCTGTACCTTCCAAAAGAGTCCCAGCACAGGTGCAAAGATACTTCTACAACAGAAATTATAGTGTAAAAATTGTCTGTGAAGCTGCTAGTAGATATTTGCCCCATGAAAAGCTTCTTCCAACAACTGTATTTTGCCTTGTTTGCCTGGTAAGTTATCACGCAGTCTTCCTGTTCCTGTGTGGCTTCTTCCCTTAACTGCTTTTGAAAAGGGATCCTAAGAAATAGAAAACCTTTGAATATTCAGCCTGTATCAATGATTATCTGTACTAGCTAACACCTCGTCAACAGACGGCCTTTTCCATGCTTGAGGGGATAACAGAAATCTGTGTGCAATCAAACCTCGCATCATTACGACTAGCTAACTGAGGGAATTATATAAGCTTTTATACACTACCACATTCTATAGAATAAGACCATTTTTCTTTTTATTTAATACAAGCAGACATCAGACACCTTTTGAAAATTCTGTTCTTCATATGCAAATCTCTGTCACCAGTTTGTTTCTTCTGTTTTCAATAGTTCTGTAAGAAAAATAACTGGTGGTCATGGATTTTTTTAAGATAGTGTAGTTCAGTTTTATGGAAGGCTATTCTAGAAGTGTTTGAAGGAGGACCTGATTATTTAAAGGTGTTGAAAGCTGAGATTTAGACTTGTGCCCTCAAAGGCCCCTATCAAACTACAAAGCAGTTTATACTCTTGCTCAGACTATCAAACATCTCCTCTCTGGTTGAGGTTAAGAAATGGTCAGTCAGCCTCTGCTGTAAATGTGCAAGATTTCCACTGATTCTCATTGTAAATGGTAGCAGAGTTCAAACACTTTGAAGTGCCAACCAAAAAAGCTAAAAGATCACCTGTCTGACCAAAATGTCACCTTTCTAACTGTGCATAGAGAAAAATACTTCAGAAAGAGTAGTGGTAAATGTGACATCTAATAAGGTCACTCCTCCTGTCAAGTAAATGATTTTCAAAAAACATTCATGTAGTTCAACATGTTGAACATCTTCCTTGACAAAGGACAACTCCTCAACTTTAAAGCACCTGTTGATGTTGGCTTTCCTTCCCCTGTCTGACACATGCTGATACTCCATTACCTTGTACTTTCCAAGTGAGTCACAAAATCAGTTTTTGATAAAAGCAAAGGCATCCTTTAAATAAATTCACTCCTTGCATCAGGACTAAAATCTAACAGATTCTCACCATCTCAGATGAAGAAAAGCTAACTTGAAAGCTTGAGTTTAAAATCAGGCTTGTGTCTGCAATAAAGCAAAAAATTTTTGCTAAGCCACTCTCCATCATCTTTGCTACGTCCTGGGGAACGGGAGAGGTGCCTAGGGACTGGAGGATAGCAAATGTTACCCCAATCTTCAAAAAAGGAAAGAAGGAAGACCCAGGTAACTATAGACTGGTCAGCCTCACCTCCATCCCAGGAAAGGTGATGGAACAATTTGTACTAGAGGCTGTTTCCAGGCACATCAAGGACAGGAGGGTCATTAGGGACAGTCAGCATGGCTTTACAAAAGGAAAGTCATGCTTGACCAACCTGATAGCCTTTTATGAGGGTGTAACCAGGTGGATGGATGAGGGCAGAGCCGTGGATGTCATCTATCTTGACTTGAGTAAGGTGTTTGACACGGTCTCTCACAGCATCCTTGCAGACAAACTGAGGCAGTGTGGCCTAGATTTTCGGGTAGTGAGGTGGATTGTAAACTGGCTACAGGGTAGAAGTCAGAGAGTGGTGGTCANCCTGGGGTGGATCAGAAGAGGGGTGATTAGCAGATCAAGAGTGGTTCTTCTCCCCCTCTACTCTGCACTGGTGAGACCAAATCTGGAGTATTGTGTCCAGTTCTGGGCTCCTCCATTCAAGAGAGATGTGGAGCTTCTGGAGAGAGTTCAGCGTAGGGCAATGAAGATGATAAAGGAGGTGGAGCACCTCCCTTACAAGGAGAGGCTGAGGGAGCTGGGTCTCTTTAGCTTGGAGAAGAGGAGACTGAGGGGTGACCTCATTAATGTCTATAAATATTTGAGGGGTCGGTGTCAGGAGGATGGAACTGGGCTGTTCTCAGTGTCATGTAGTGATAGGGGCAATGGTTGTAAAATGGAACATAGGAGGTTCCACATCAACCTGAGAAGGAACTTCTTCACGGTGAAGGTGACGGAGCACTGGAACAGGCTGCCCAGGGGGTTGTGGAGTCTCCCTCACTGGAGATAGTCAAGACCCGCCTGGATGTGTTCCTGTGTGACTGGGTTTAGGTGATCCTGCTGTTGCAGGCGGATTGGACTAGATGATCTTTCGAGGTCCCTTCCAATCCGTAGTGATTCTATTCTATGAAAAAATGAAGCACAAGTATAATCAAGTTACAGAACTCATGCACTGCAATGCTTGTTGCATTTTACTTTCACATAAGCTACTTACCGTGCTGGACAAAAAGGGAGATACAGGTTGAAGCCCCCTGAAGGCATCAACGACAAGGATAAACAACAGCTTAGCTGCTGGTGATAAAAATATCACATAAAAAAATATACATAAAAGCAAACAAACCCAATTGTTTTCACTAGAGCAATATAATCATTTTCTTTTCTCATGACAGCTTACTGTAAATGGGTCCAAATAGCAACTCAAACTCTGGTTTTGAGTACTTTTAATGATAATGAACAACAGATAAAACAATGTAATATAAAAGATGTTCATATTCTCACGTTGGGGCACAGCCAAACTCATCTCCATATCTGGATCCAAACGTGCCAAAGTTTAGATAGTCAGTGTTGGTTTTTTCCTATTAATTCTAATTTTAATATAATTATTTCTAATTTCTATTCCAACTCTGCCTTCTGCTGGGAAGTGGAAGAAGAAATCTGAAAATAGGCATATGCTGTACCATCCATTTATACACTTCACAGGAAGAGAAAATCCTAAAAACTCTGCAATGTGCAAGGGGACCATGAGTCAGAACTGCAACTGGAACCCAAATGTTGTACTTCCGGACCTTTGGCTATTTTAAGCATGCAGTCTTCATACTGAGCTGCAATTCCAATATAAAGGAAGCACTCAGTACTCAAACACAACTGCATTTTCAGGAGCTCTACAAGGAACAAAAAGCTTTCCTGTAGCCTTGCTACTACTGCCAGTCCATATTTGTTTAGTGAGCAGCTAAGTGAGGGATGTCTGACCGAGGGAGTATCCACAGATTGCAAAATGGAGAAAACAGATGAGAGTAAGGAAATTAACCTTCAAGAACTTCTTCTAATTTAACAAATACTTCCATAAAAGTCTGGTTTGCTTTTCCTTTTCCCACTCTCCCATCTTTTCTTTGCTTCTGGACAGAGAACCAAGAGACCCTGGTTTCCCTGGTAGCTCTATATTAGCCTCATCACAAAGTAAAAGCCATCTTTCACACAGGAGCCCCTTTAAGGAAGGGCTTTCCTACCCCTGGACTGCCAGAGCCACACTGCAGCAGCACCACAGTCATGCCCATGTCCGGCCCCATACCCACTGAGATGGATACTGGTACTACCCTGCAAGCCTGATTTCTCAGGCTTTCCTTCACCATGCCATGACAATATAGACTTGCTTGACAATCACTCTACTGCGTGACTCCAGTTACCATCCTGGCCTGATGCTCTGGCAGATCTGCCTCATCACTGTACTCACAGAATCATAGAATCATTAGGAATTGGAAGGGACCTCAAAAGATCATCTAGTCCAATCCCCCTGCCACAGCAGGATCACCTAGACCAAGTCGCACAGGAACACATCCAGGCGGGTCTTAAAACATCTCCAATGAAGGAGATTCCACAACCTCCCTGAGCAGCCTGTTCCAGTGCTCCATCACCTCATCCACCAGACTGACCTAACCTTGGCTGCCATCACTAGGCTTTTGTTGCTCTGCTGTTGCAGTGTGGATCAGGATCCTTGCACCTACCAGCCTTGCTGCTCCATGTTTGCCTCTCTTGCTGCTCCCTGGCGCTGTCCATGGGATTGCACAGCTGTGTTAGGACTTCTCACGAAAGCTGTGAGCCCAGCTATTGCAAAAGCATGTGCGAGGTCTAGCAGGATCTTGCCTGACAGCAACATAGCTCAGAAGTCTTCATCCACTCTTTTCCCAGGGATTCCATAAAATGAGAAAGGAGGAAGAATGCAGCTGTTGCAAAAAAGGCTGACAAATCCTGTGAATTACCACAAACTGAGATCTAGAACTGAAAATCTCTCTGTTGCTGTCTAGAATAGTGCATCTCTACAACTCTTCTGCTGCTGCTTAATAGGTTCCCTTAATGAGCAAGTACCTCAGAGAGCAAATTAACTATAAGCATGGATGATAAAAACACATTCAGCAAGAACATCTCATACCACTTCCCTCTCCCTGTTGGCATTAACACAACCATATGCTCTGTGCTTTAAGGACTGAAATAAAACTCCAGCCAAACTCCCCTCAAAACCCAAGCACATTATTTTCACATCTCATTTTCATAACAGATTAATAGTTTACAAACAAGATCACATCAGTAGCCCATTACAATCCATTTTCAGACACTGGGAAGACACACTCTACAAAACAACAGAGGAAAAGCTTACTTTTCACAGATATGTCTCCCATTAGACCCCTACACTGGACTAAGGTAAAAGACACATCAACAAAGAAAGCAACCAAGTACCCCATGATATGCAGCAAGCATTCATCTCTATTCAGTGAGATCCTTTACATTCACCAGAATGGTATCTAGCTGATAAGAACTGGAAAGAAGCAGATGTCTGACAGCCAGGATTGGTGCAGAACACAAGACTTGGTATGTAGGACCTGCCTTCTGAGCTATCTGTTGGCAAACTGAAATACAGTGTGTTTGTAAGGAGCCTGCAGCATTCACGGTGCTACACAAGCTGTAAGAAATATCAACAAACTGGTATGTGTCAGCATAAAAGCTCTGCTGACTCGTATTGGCTGAAAATTGGCCCCAGACAACCAGACGGAAGCTAATTCCTTAGTACCATAGGAATTGGCAAGATTGAGCTGTTTTCAAAGTCTTGTTCTTTATCAGCATTTTCAGGATTTGGTTTATATTTGGTTCCCTCCTTAATGAGCTGAATTATGTCTGTCTTAACCTTTACATCTTTTCTGACAAATTCTGCAGGCTTGCTGAGCAAAACCAGATGTTCAGTGCTCTGAACAGGTACAAAACCACCATGGTTAAAGCTCTATCAGCATCAGTCTCTATCAGACTTCTCAGTATTTTTTCAGACAGACGTAGCTGACAAGATGCCTGTTTAAATGCATTTTACAGTGGGAACATGTAGAGATGTGACCTTAGAGCCCTAAAGTGTTCTGACACCATAAGCTGTTTGGGTATTCTTGCAACAGGAATTTCTGCTCATCGGCTCTACTGCAACAGAGAAAGAAGGAGCTGGTTTCCTCTAATAATAAGTATCTATACACTTACAGCTATCAACACCAGTAATGCCCCTCAATTAAACTCAGGGATACCTATCTCACTGAATAGGCTTCAGGACTAAAATATGTGTCTGTGACTATTCTCTCTGCCTTCTCTAACACTGACCACACCGAAATTGATTCAATCTAATATTGAACATAGAACAACACTAAAATTCAGCCAGATAAACAGCATACTGCAACTTTTGCATTGCATCAGAGAGAAGCAAAAGCCAGAGGGAGACAGGACAGACCAAATGTTAGTTTGATAAAACATGCCTGGGATGCTCAAAGTCCACAGCACAACTTGTCAGTCAGGTTAATTGCTGGGCTTGATGATCTCAAAAGTCTCTTCCAATTTAAATGATTCTATGATTCTGTGACCCCTAACCATTATTTGACCCAGACACATGCCCTTCTAAGACACTTCCACTGGCTTCAGCAGGACCTGAACAGAACAGCAAAGAGTCCAAAATTCACATCATTCTCCAGATGGACATAGGCCAGCTGCGAGACCTATGGGATCTGCATGAGTGTTTTGGAAGGAAATCCCCCATTTCAACTAGAAGGGACATGCTGTCCTGGGAAAAGAACAGGAACAAAGGATTTCTAAATGAGTCTCTTCTCAGTCTCTTGCATGCTCTTTTCTATGGGAGAAAGCAACTGAGACCATAGATACTTAGGTCAGCAAGCCATTTCCTCGCTCTGTCAGTTGAGACAATGCATTGTAAGTATTACATTAATCTCATGAAATTAAGGGACAAAATTACAAAATGCAATACTCAGAACAAAAATACAGAATATAGAAAAGGGCTGGAATTGTTTGTGAGTCTCAGTGGAAAACGAGAAGTTTTTCTCCTTCCAGTCAAGCAATATATCTACCTGCTCACTGTATTTATGCAAACTAAATTATACAGAGCAGATAGCTACCACAGTAGCACAGCAGCTGCTGGAAAACTGTTTCAAGCAGTGTATAATCTTTGCCATAGTGTTTACACCTTGGAAAAGCAGCTCCACTGTGGAGAAAGTCATGAATGACGTGCTTGTGGGCCACAGGATATATGTCAGTCCTTAGCCCGCTGGGGAATGTCTATGCTAATTCTGTGGGGCAAAGACAGTCTTCTTTGGGAAGGGTAAATCACTGTCTGGGTATGACCAACATATGCCTCATTGAAGTAATGAGACTATTAAAACAAAAAACTGTCTGGGCCGTCAGCTCATCTTGCAGGCTGCTCTTGTAATCCATCAAGAAACCCAGAGCAACCTTGAGGTGCTTTTATATGACACCACTCAGCCAGGGGATTGCAATTGTGTTTTCACTCCAGTATGTCTGTGATGCACAGCAGACAAGACCTGCATGAGAGAGGTTCAAAGTACCACTTAACCACATTAAAGCTGATATTTCATGTTCAGACAGGATGTTTTACTCACTCACACCACACTGCATGAATGTTAAGTACAAAACCCTGTTACATGCTTTTGTAATGGAAAATTCCTTTTATTGAACAAAACTATATGGGTTCGAGTGAAGGAAACCCCAGTCATGATAATTCACCCAAAGAATGATGCAATCTTAAGACTGGGGTGGAAAGTTTCATATGCAGTTCTTTCACAAAAAAAATATGGCTCTTTTTCCTTCTCTTTGCAACAGATTTTTTTTGTTTTTTTAAAGCAATCCCATATTTTCTGTCAAAATAGCCCCATAAAATTATCGACAGCCGAGTTATTTTCTTAACCAAGCAAAATGCTCAACTTTTTTGAAGGAATTGGTCCATATAAACACAATCTTTGTTTGGCTTTCCCGAATGCCTTTGAAGAACCTATTTGTTCTCCATCTCATCTGCTTGAGCAATGGATGGGCAGCTCTGCAATGTATCTATCCTATTGCTTCCTCTCCAGTTTCCCATCACTGGTGTTGCTGTACTGGGACCCACAACAAGCCCTTAGTTATATGCTGAGACAGACAAACTCAACAGGAATTCCTCCAGACCACTTTTGCCACCACTAGACAGACAGTAAAATTTTCTTCTAACATATTAAAATTTGGGGTTTGGAACACCAAAATTTATAGACTTCAACACCTGCAAGACCCCAAAAAATAAAAGAAAGATTTTACAGAACTGAGACCCATTCTGGCCTTCACACACCACTCCAGCAATACAGCAGTAGCTACAGAGCAGGACAGGGCCTGCATGTATTTTACAGTGCCACCATCTCTGTCCTTGCACAGGGGCAATGTGATTGAGGCATTCTGTGCTCCAGAAACAGAGGCAGCTGGCTAAAGCGTCTACAAGAGCACCCACGGGGGCTGCTCTAATTTAAACTGGCCCCTGAGCAGCTGAGAAGCTGAGGAACAGAAGCAGAGATGGCCTCAAGCCATTGTTGTACTATCTTCCTGAAACTGCACCTTCTGAAGCACAGCAGAAAAGAACAGCAGATTGTAAGAGAGCCAGGAATGAAGCTGGTAAGAACAAAGTCTCTTCACTCAAAGTCCTCTTTATCCAGGCACCAAAAACGCCCCAAAATTTCAGCCTGCTGCAAGCTAGCATTACTTTGTCATCTAAATAAGGACAAGGAAGAGGGAAATGGCTCGGTTTCTCATAATGTCTATTCCAGCTCCCATACTTAATAATGTCATTTCAATTCTACAGCATTTCTTTTGAATTGCCCCAGGAAAACCAGGAGCATACAGAACTGATCAGAATTTGAACTTGATATCATCCCAGACAATCAGAGCAATCACTTTGGGACTCTTCCTAATCAGAAGAAGAGGTTTAAATGAGTAACAAGCAAAGAAATCCACTGTGTCTTACAAGTAATGAATCTTACTCAAGCACAGAGCACTGCTGAGAGGACTGTCCATGTCTGACAGATTAGATTGGCTGCATAAATGAAATTGCTCTTCCCTAATAATATATTCTCTCAATGGGAAGGGCTGGGAAAGGAGTAAGAGAAGGAGAGAGGGGGGAGCAAAGGGGAAAAAAAAAGCTATTAAAAATTGGTTCACAACATGATGAATATACAGAAGTTTAAGCAAGAAGCTGGAAAGGTCTCTCATGCCCCACACCAGCTGCAAGAAAATATTCTGGATGCTCAGCCCTGCCAGTGAAAGGCTGTGGCAAACCCAGAGGGGAGAAAAGCGTTTCCTTCTGCCACTGCTGACTGCTCTGTGTTTGAACATGGGGCACAAGTTCTAGCTTATCAGAGTTAATGTCTCATTTGGGATCACTTTGTATCTCAGAACTGAGAGGAAAGGAATGCCCCTCAGACACAATTCTGTTCAAGAACATGGACAGTTAAAATTTTATTTCAAACCAAATTGAAATTAGGTTTCTTTGGAATTTTAAAAAGTAACTTTCTGGAGATTCAAGCCTGCAGAGTCTTCTGTGATCCACAGCATTTCTAGGAAATGTTCTGTATTCTTAAGCCTAATTATTGACAGATTCAAGTGCACCAATAGATCTCTAGAATCCAAATAAATAGAAATCTTGGGCTTACTGGCCAAAACTAAGCTTGAAAACTGAGTCTGCATTTGCTGCAGTATGGAAAGCATTTTTCTAACTGCCTCTCTTCCCTTTCAGTATCAATCACCATGTCTCCCCTTACCAGAACAGAATACGGATCAGTACAAAAAAGAACAAAAACCTGGTTCTGAGCTTTCTCATAGGGAAAGTCAGCATCCTCCAGTTCCCTAAGCTGGCCAGCACAGAGCACACCAACCATACAGCGAGAGTGCATTAATAAGCTCCCCACTGAAAAAGTTTTCCCAAGCCCACCACACACCATGTGAGCAGTTCAGGGAGGTGGTTGAATCACTATCCATCGACATGTTTAA
The DNA here is from genome assembly GCA_013400115.1 of Rhinopomastus cyanomelas. NCBI lineage: Eukaryota > Metazoa > Chordata > Aves > Bucerotiformes > Rhinopomastidae > Rhinopomastus > Rhinopomastus cyanomelas. Next base: position 1,835,007 of record VXBP01007759.1, on the reverse strand, counting down.
GTTGTGTAGCTATGAAGCTTAAGGATATGGTTTAGTAGTGAGCCTGGTACAGTTAGGTTAATGGTTTGATTTGATGATTTAAAGATCTTTACCAATCTAAATGATTCTGTGACTTAGCCTGGAAACAACAGAGTCCTCAAGGCACCCCATCTCTTCCCAAGAATCACTTAGCAAGTTGTTTACAGAATTTCTGTGTCTCAGGGAAAGAGAGTGAGCACATAGGAACCAGCAGGCATGAAACCAGCACGACATTGGCTTTCATTCATCTGGTGTAAGTCCTCAGTGAAAGTCACTTTCTCCTCCATGACAGTATTTCTCTGTACATGAAGGTAGCAGTATTCCCTACCTCACATGGATGTTGCAAGAGGAAGTGCATCAAAGCTTTTAAGTGCTGCGGTACTCAAGAAAACCTGCCTTAGCTACCTTAAAAGACAACAAGAACTTGTTTTGAAAGCAGAGTCGACTTTGTAGATGTGTAAAAACAAATACAAATCAGCTAAAAAAAAATGCCAGTGTCTAGGGTTTGGACTCGAGGGGTGGGGTAACTAGTCTTTTAGCAAAGACAAGAGAGGCTGTAATTTTAGCCTGATTAATCAAAACTAATGAGCCTCTAAAACCTTATGTTTCTCAATCAGCATACTATCAGCAGTGACACTACAATAGCCTTTCTCCATCAAAGAGCAGCCCAGGGGCCATCCAATGACACACCAGTGTGACTGACTCAGAATTTCTCCACAAAGCTTGCCTAAATTTCCAGACCATATGGTTGAACTGTGAGACAATCCATCAGATGGCTCTGAAGTGTTTAATACAATTAAGGATATGCAATCTGGAAATGCCCTGGGCTTAGACAGTTTGTCCGCAGAGTTTTGTAAAGCTTTCAGAAATAAATCTGCACAATCTCCTTCTGAAGAAGCTTGATGATTTCTTAGCCGACAGCGAAGGAACCAGCCATTAAGGGAAGCAAACAGAGGCCCTTGCTAATGCCTTCTCACCCCGGTAATGGGTAAGACAGCAACAGAACGAAGTATCAACTGTTGACAGGCATCATGGAACAGTATCAATTTCACAACAGCAATCACTGTGTGCATGGTGCTTTTCATCCAAGCAATGGAAACAATAATTCTCTCCAGTCTCCTCAAAGACTTGCAGTTATATCTAACATGCAGAGAGGAAAACTGAGGCACATTGCTACACAGCTTGTCTCCATCCAGGAGATGGTGGGACAACATCATATACTGCTCCTGCCTGCCTTTTCATCTTTATTCACCCGCTTCTTCCACCTTTCTTCTTCCGCCTCCCAAATTCCTAACAAATTCCCAAGTCTGGAAAGCTGCTTGCTTCTAACACCATGAGAGGCAGAGGACTCCCACTAGAGAGGACAATCACTTCAGAACAGCATAGCTGAGTGGAGAGTGACTGTGAACAGAATCACACCAATACATGGTCCTAACTACACTTTGTCAATCATCACAACAGAAAGATACTTCAATACTAGGAACAGGAGTATCTAATAGCAACCACCTCACATACATATTGTATCCACTGTGAAGGGAGAGACTTACTGCTTAAAACATGCCCACAGATATAGAAGGAAGAAAGGAAGTAGATGGAGAAGAGTCAAACTGAGAGTCTGAGCTTGCTGTAGCACAAAGCTAAAAACTAGCACCCACAGGTGAGTTCAAGATCTCCTGCTTTCAAGAGTTCTGTTAAAGGGTAGCAGGGAGATGACCATGGCACCACCGTAGGATACATCAGATCCACTCTATGCAGGGATGCATCCTGTTTGATCGCCAAACAGAAATACACTAAGATCTTGCAAGTGCTTACCAATAATTTGAGGTTCACTGTACATAAAGCATTTTACATGTGTTTCCAAAACAAGCAGTGAAAATTCAGGATCTTCAATTCAAAGAATCTAGCTGTGTTACATCTGGAAAAATCAGATCATAATTGCTTGGGTACAACCAAAATCTGTGATTGCCTCAAGCCACAAGCTGTAGCTCCATAACTGCTTTAAACCAGTATAACCATAAGATGCTGCCAAGAAAAAAGTTGCCCACTTCCTACTCCAGCACTCCTTCCCATTCACACCAGCAACTGGGAGCTGAACTGAGCTGTACTGGTTTATGAATGCTTGTGCAGCAATGGCAGCAGAACTGGAGAAGTAGAGGTGGGAGTGAAAGTCTGAAGGTTATTGTGGCATTGTCATCCCAAATTAAATTAATCTGCCTTAATAAGATATATGTGACTTCTGTTCCTCACACTGACCTCACAGTCCACTCTGCCAAAATGGCACAGGCCACACTTCTGCCAAGCCCCATGGCCTCCGCTCTAGGCTGAGCTTCACAGCACATAACATTTCTTTTTGACCTTGCAGCTCATGAAAAAGACTGTTGTGACGGCACACAAGAATCTTACTTACCACAGAGGGGAAAAAATGAGACTTCAAACTTAAGAATTGCACTGAGAACCCAGGTGGACAAATTAAGGCCTTGCAGATTAGCTTCAGCTCCTGCACCACTAAACTCCCAGGTTTTTCTTTTCTGCTTCAGGTTTTCCTTTATGATAGAACTCATACATGGAATATCCTTTTCCATTGTGCAAGATTCCTGAGTGGCTATTCCCAGTAAAATAGCTGTGCACTACACTTGAGAGCACACCTAAAAGCAAGGGGAAACATCCACTGTGTATTTTTTACTATGCATAACAAAGGGGTACTGTGCCTGTAAGAACAGAAAATGAGCCTGGTGCCACAGTACAATCAAAGAGCAAACAGTCTGTAAAACATGTTTCAGGGTGAATGATCCCATCTACCTAATGTTCCAGAAGGTCAGGACTCAGCTCAGTAAGTACATTTTTAACAAAAGAGGATCACCTGAAAATGCCAGTCAGGGTACTTGCAGCCTTTAAGAGCAGGGATTTGTAGCAGATCAAAATGAAAAGATCTCATGCATCACTGCCTTATATATTATCTTTTCTCTCTCAAGATGCTGGAAGGATATGACACAATTTCCAGTGTTCCGGATGTCAGGCTTGCTGCTGAATGTCAGTCAAGCGCGCAGGGATGTAACAGGAGCATCCCTGTTTTCATTACACTGCATGTGAGTCCACATGAACCACTTGCTAGTTAGAAATCTCACCCACTCAAAATGAGTTAAAGTTGTTTCAAAGACTATAGCATGAGATCCCTTCCTAAATTCACCATAACCCTTTTTTTGTTCAAGCTGGCAGCTACACACAGCAACTGCAGGAGCCATACCAATTTCAGTGTCACCGATCCCATCAGAAGACATTCCTGTGCTTCTCCTTGAATCACTGTTGTACTAGGCTGGCAGGCTTAACAGGGTGAGAAGTGACCTGCTATGAACTTAGACATGAGCAAGCTACTCCATCCTTTAAAGCTGTCAAGCTGTGTTAAGTATATAGTTTTCATGAGGACTATTTGCAAATTAGTTCAATAAATACCAGAATTTACTTTAGTGTTACACAGGCAGTTGCACAAAACTTGGCAGAGCTTAAGATAAATTCTCCAATTTCACCAATACATACTTGTAATCTTCTCACATGACCTGTCTCACACATTGCTCACAAGCTCCCTGTGCTCCACGTTCTCACCATCCAAGATCTCATCCCACATGTAAAGTCTGCCAAAAACCAACCCACACACAACTCTAGGTCCACTCTTAACCTGCTATACTCACTCTCTCCCCAAGCATGAAAAACACCTTCCCTAGGCAGTTGCTTCAAAGAAATTCTTGTCTACAGATGCTTTGATAAACCTCTGTTACCAGAAGGATGTGTCTATTCAGTGCTAACTGGCAATTCTGCAAGTGTCCCTTGGTACACTTCCATTTTGCTACTGCTGCTGAGTCAGTGAGATGAAGATAAATAGTAAAAGGCAAATAAAGTCTTCACACATTATGCCATGGTCTTTCTCTCAAAGGCAGATAGCAGCCTGCAGAATTCTAATTTTCATACTCTCTGTGACCCAGTGGATCATTGACTCCGTGGACTATTGACTCCATGTATTACCAGCTGCTTAGTCCTGGCTGGAGTGTAACGGAAAGGCAGGTGGGAAAAAAATTATGTGGACGTTGCGCATAGTACAGAGGTCAGCAAATCACTTCATCCTGGCTTTAAATAGGCCAGGTGTGAGACTTTGGCTGACAACATCTCTCCTATTTTTTTCCTGATAGCAGCTTTGGACAGTATGTGCAGTTTTCTATATTCTGATTCTGACAATTTCAGATGAGGTCCTTTCCTGCACAAGGACATTTTCAATCACAGCATGTAATTCAAATCTCATAATTCCATTGGACAATTGCAGATTAGAGCTCTGAAAAGGTCTCACTTTCTTCCCTCTGTTTCTGAGGCGAAAATGAAAACCAGAGGGGAGCACTTGATGAAGATTTTGCTGATGGGATCACCTGCAGTTTTCTCTATTGGTACTGATCACAACTTATAAATTCAGACATAAATAATGACTTTTTCATCAAGCAGCAGCTATAAGACACCAAAAGGATGTTAAGCATAAACAGTCTAGTTTGAAATGTGAGTATCTCAGGAGAATGTCCAGAATTACACAGCTCAAATTGTCATTTAAAATAATTACCTTAGATTGTCATAGGCTCATATTGCCACCTAACACAGATTAGAAAAAATGAGTATTAGGCAGAATCTGGGCTTTCACAGTACCGACATGGTACATTACTTATTCCTAGAAGAGGGAAACTCTGTGTCCTTCCTTTCTACTCTCACCTGCTGTACAACTTATGTAAATTGCTCTCTTGGCGTAGATTCTTTGATGCACAAAGTACGTCAAGTGGATGTACCACCACTCTGTCTCTAATACAGGAACTAGTTGAACTCATGATCAACCAGAAGAGCTTTGTGAAGCTCAACCTGTCACGTTAATTAAGGAAGAGATTCCACATCTGTAGTGTAGCATAATTCATACTGCCTGGAGAACGAAGTGCTTTCACCTGTGCTTGTCACAGGAGCACCCAGAATCTAGGGTAGACCCACAGGGACCTGCAAAGCAGCAGCTGTCAGATAAGGCAATCATCTAAACTCTGACAGCTACAACCAAGCATAAGGAGCACTTCAGGGAGAAACTAGCTAAATCGGACTGGAGCAAGCACACCTACCTCTGGCACAGTATCTAGTGGAGAAAGCTTATTAGGCTTCTTTTTATTCACAGTTTTTTCTCCTTTCCCTCAACACTACTGACCCTCTATGACAAGGACACATAGAAGTAGCAGTCTAAAGGGGACTACACAGCAAGCAAGTGTAAAGTGAAAACGGTAGAGGTAACTGGAGATTAACTTAAATCTTCACTCATGTTGTACAATTATCACTGTAAATTTCAGGAGTTCAAAGGAGATAGCAGTGTGCTATTACTTCTCACAGAGCAGATCAGTGTGATTTAGATATCTAGCTGATCATCAGCTCACTAGAAACAATTTAGTATTAAAATTACCTTGACTTTCTACTGGCTGCTTTAAACATGAGCTGTGATGATCCACCTTCTGGTCTGCAATTCTCAGCTCTCATGAGGAAAAACAGCAGATCTGAGATTTTCAACAAGATATTTGTAAAAACATCCCTTCACTGGGACTGCTGAAGAACATTCACCGAGAAAAGAAAAAGGAGAAACTAATACCAAAGAAGATAAAGTCTCCTTGTATTGATTTATTCTTCACATTCTGAGGCACTAAATTATCCATCTTCCATAGAAAATGATGTCTTTATTACTGGTTTTTTTCCCAGACACCCCACAATATACACCAAGAATTCTCCTTATAGAGAACTCTGAGATCAACGACATGTCTAAGGAAATGGGTACAAGGAAAAGTACACTGCTTCCCCTTTCTTCTTCAGCTTAGTACACCAAGAAATACTTGAGTCTCTCAACTCTTCCTTCAATGCTCAGCATGCATGTGAGACGCAAGAATGGTTTAGGACAGACCATGTGCACTCCGCACTAAGTATCTGGTGGACTGGATATTAAACAAGTGTTCTGAATTGCTGCCAATTCTTTTTCTGTTATCCAGAGGACTGTAAAGGTGTATGTATTTAATCTGGGAAGAGTCCAAACAAGTTTCACTCACTTGTCCTGTAAGAGCACAACAGCCAAGTCAGTCTTTAAAAGCATTAATCTTTTCACTGTTGTTTCCTTTGTATACTACTTATTTATTTACTTTAAATCAGAAGAGATCAATTTTTATTTATTTGAAGATGTGACCATTCTTTATCCATAAGTATTTGAAGTATTTGAAAAAGCCATTTCACAATTGTAGCCTAACAGGCATTAATGCCTTCAATCTTGAAGCAATTTTGCTTCAGCTGTAGAACTAAATGAAAAGTTAATATCTTTAACAGAAAAGGAACAGTCTACCACTGGCCAAATTTACTCAACTGTCAGAATTGTTTTCACCAGAAGAAGAGCCAATTAAGAAAAGGTAAGTGTAATTTTCAGTAAGTTTTTGCCTAGGGTTGCACTCATGGAAAGGTCACCAGAGCTGGGTCCTCTGTAGATAAGACATATCCTTTCTTTGTTTGATTTTCTGCAGCACTGATACAGAGCTTTTCCACTGCATAGAGTAAATGGCAGTTAAAAAAACCCAAGAATATTTCAAAAATAAATCCACAATCTAATAATGTCTTACCCTGAAGACTAAGACCATTTCATAGATAAACTGCTAAATTACTCCCTGATTTCTATAGCTAGAAACATTTGATGATCCAGAAAGTACAAAGCCACTGTAAGACCTAACCAATACCAAGCAAAAGATCTGTAATCTGTATTTATATTATGCTGCTGACAAGGAATGTGGTCTGAACACCATTTGTGTTCTGGGTCACAGGGGATGATCCAGCTCTGTTTCACAGCCTGTATTTCAGTAAATTGAGTGACTCCCTGCTCCTCTCCCCATTTTGACTGTGGAGATTTAGAAAAAGATAAACAACCAGTTCAAGGACAAACGAGGCTTCTCAGAGAGCAGCAAGATGTTACACCTCTCAAATGAAGACACACTAGAAGGCACAGAAAAGATTTATGGACTAGTACAAGCCAGACATTTCACCACACTTCTGAATCTCTTCTCCAACTCTGCAAACATTCAAAACCCACTGCGATGTGTTCCCATGCTATCTGCTCTAGGACAATCTGCCACGCAGGGCAGGTTAGACTAGACGATCTCCAGAAGTCCCTTCCAATCCCTACCATTCTATGATGGAAGTTCTGCATTTACCAGTATAACCCAGAGACCCATTTGATTATAATTTGTTTGGTAGGAGTGCCTCTGTCTCCCAACCCTGATCACTTCCTACTTCTGACCACACAGAAATACTGACCCAGCCTTTCCACACTGCAGAAATCATCAGCTTGACAAATCCATGGCTCTTCAGCTGGTCCTGGCTGGAGGTTACAAAGGAGTAACTTCTAAATTTACTCATATAAGAGCAAAATAAAATGGAACAAGCATATCCCAACATAATAAAAGCATTAGTACAACAGCTACCTAAGTGGATTAAGATACTTAAGGTACCTTCTCAACCCTGCAGCAGGTTGAGGCATCCTTCAAATACATTTTGGCCAACAGAAGAATTAGTAAGTTTGTATAAGCTTTGAAAGAGATCTGTCATGTATGAAAAACAGCTGCTGCTATTTCTGCCCTACAGAGAGGCTCGCTTGGAGTTTGATTACAACAGTTCTGATCTGTGAATTACACTCAAGAACAATTTCTCCTCTCATGCAGATGTAATCTAACCTCATCAGTCCCGTCTGACATTCTCAGTGGTGCTTTTAAAGCTTTTGGACATATGTGATCATGGAGTTAGCTTGACAATTCTGCTTGAGGGGATTTGTCAAAGCCATTAGAGTGCAGATTGGATGTCAGTGTCTAAAGGATGTGGTATCACCTGTGTTAGCCTTCATTAGCTAACTGGGACCTCAGTGGTAGATATATCTGCTCTATTGCGGAGCAAATTAATTTAAAAGAGACAAGCCTCAAACCAAAAGCTTTACATAAAGCGTAATCCAAATCCTCAAGATTCAAAACATTTAAATTCATTCTCTTCTCATTCATTTTCAGCTTTGCCAAAGAATACAGATTGTACCCTGACGAAGGCTGTACTCTCAGTATTTCCACCTCAGTCAAAAGCAAGAAAAATGGCAAAGGAGACAAAGCCAACAACAAAGCTTAAGCTGTGGGTCCAGGCTTACTCAAAATAAGGGAGGTTCAAAGGTCTGCAGACAGTCTGGTCTTTCTGAAGCAAAGCGGTGACTTGGAAACACCAACTTCTTATTACTTTGAAAACCTGACAATACTTTATCAGCAGCAGCACAATCTGGAAAAGGAGCACCTGCCCAAAAACTGAAGGAGGTGAGATTTTCCATGCTCAGTGGGCAGTGTGAGAACATGAGGGTTAGGTTTAGGGTAACCCTAACACATCACTCACACCTTTCCAAAAAGTGGTTCAGAAAAGCTTTACAACAGCAACTTCAGGAAGAGGGGCTTCTGCCAATTACTACCATAAGGCTGGAAGCAGAGTCATAGCTTCCCAGCATTCAGGGAATTCTTCTTAAACTCATTTCTGGCTCATTTCTAACAGAAAGCAGATCTGAGGAAAGACTATGCAGCTGGTTTACTGTCCTAAAAAAGCCATCATTATACTTTATGCAGCATACCTATGTTCTATTTTTGTTTTTCTCACGAACTGTCTCATGTACAGCCAGAATATACACACAACCCTCAACAATTTGGCAGATAAGACAGCAAAAGTAGAATACACAGAACCGCAGCTACCCGCTCAATGCACGCTCAAAACCTCTGCAATTCAGTCTCTTGGTTCCTATTGCGGGTCGAGAAGGGCTTTAGTATGACACAAATTCACAGGAGGGAAGTATACAGAAACCTTCCATCCAACATGTTGCAATTTTAGTTTGTTGTGTGATGTGTTAGTCCAGTTAGTAACTGGGAATATGAATGTATTCTCTTGGAAGAGAGGAACAAGTCTGCTGAGCCACACATCTTGTCCACAGAATAAATGATAAGGCTGTAAGTAAGTAGGACTGTGCAAGTACATCCATCCAGCCAAACCATACAAACAGAGAAGGGAATTGCCAAATTCCCATTCTCATTGGTGTCTGGGGGCACTGACTCTACCTGAAACATGTCTCCAGCCATTCCTCCAGAACGGAGTAGCAACATCCCAAGCTGCTCACCCCCGGCTGGTGAAGACAGGCCCCCAAACACCTGGAGCTCAGAGCACAACTTTCCCCAGGCACATGAGGAAATAGGGGCAGGATAGTCTGAACTAGCTGCACAGAAGAATAACACACAAACACTTCTGTGAGTACAACTCATAGACTGTTGTCTCTAGCAGCAAACATGGCAAAATCAGAAACAGAGCTGAGAATAAAACTGTATTTTCTATTCAGTTACTTTTCATCAGAGGAGAGAAAAAAAACAACAAACCAACCAACCAAAACAAAACAAACAACCTAAACCACCTCGCTCCAGTTACCATGTCCAGCACTTAAGCAACAGTTGGCTTTTCACCATGTATATATTATTTATTACATGCTCATCCTTCCTTCATCTACCTTAAACAAGCTCCAGAGCAAAGAACAATTTATTTCTCGATTAGCATAGAGACCATCTGCCTTTGGGACTCAGATATGTTTCACAGGAAAGGGAATGTGAGCACTTAGGGAAGCTTCTTGATAGCTGTGACAGATCTTTTTATTTTGCTTTTCAGAGTAATTGAGACTCAGAGCAGACCCACACATTTATCTCACTTGGGTAGCTGCATCCTCTGTTGACCCAAACATCCAGAGCCTTGCAAACAGGTGATGGCCAAGACAAGTTTTCCATCTACACTAGTGCTGACCACCCTGGGAATCATCCCATCTCCCGACCTCCCACTGAGCTGCAAAAGGAACTTGATACCTAAAGCTTAAAACCCCTTGGTAAACCATCACAAAATGCTTATTTCAAGCAAGGACTTGGATGCCAGTTAGACAGCTTTGTTCTCTGTGTTTCAAAACAGCAACAGAATCATGAACGTGCTTGTTATTTTTTTCAGGGGTAAGGTGTTTTGAGTCATCCATCCTGTTGCTACATTTTTGTTCCATCACAACCCACCTGAAATGCTCAGAATCTATTTTTATGTTGATAATAACACATTACAAACAAATGCAGCCACTGCCCCTTTGGGAGGCTGGGATGGAAGTGCTGGACAGCTGTAGAAGCAGGGCAACAAGGTTAAGTAACAGAGTCCATACTGGAATAAGGATGGAGACTCTGGATGTCCTGGTTCCTCTGCCTCATGCTCATACCTAATTTTCTGCTTTCCAAAGAATTTTAAAGCTTGCTTGGAAAATGTGATCAGTACATTTTTAGCTTCTTTTTCCTTAGAAAAGGTTTCATGAAACAACAATGGTTGCCAACCCCTCTCCCAAGTAATTTTCAAATCTGCTAACTGGTTTCAGCCAAATTTGAGAGAATTAATGACCTCGTTCCTGCACTTTTTGGAAACAAACAGCTGAGCAAAGACCTTCAGGTTAGTGTCTCCAGAGAGGAAGAACACAGCCACTCCATGCACTGCTGGGCAATACAAACATACATACATGTCTGTATACATGCACAGGCATGCATGTTGCGTTGCAGACCAGCCAGCACATGCACAGCCACCGGTCTATCACTTCCTGCTTTGGGGACTTCCACAGAGGATACTCAAGGACAAGAAGCTGTGCGACAGCTGCACACAGCTTTCAGCATGCTGTGTCCTTTGGGCAGCTGACCAGGGCAAAGGAGCACTGTGCAGCCATGACTCATCTGTAGGGAGCTCTGGGTAAGTTCAGCATGACACGGGATGGGAAGAACACAACCAGCCAGTGAAGAGCATACACAGCTTCACTGGTCAGAGCAGAGTGGAAGATGCCTACCCCTCCAGGAGGAGAAGTCCTCAGTCTCCTAGAGAGGTGAAGTGCTGGGTGATCTCTGTGCCTCCCCAGCTGAGCTCCAAGAGTGTGTCTTCAAGGCACAGGCCAGGCATGGTTGAGTCCTTTTCTGCACTTTGAAGAACACCATGTCCTTTGGCTAAGACACAGGCCTCCTAAATGTTTTTGACAAGGAGGAGGACTAGGAGAAAATCTTTTTGATAGTAACATAAATAGACACAAGTTCTTTTTAATCCAGGGCAGGAAAGAACTAGACTATTCTTTTTTTTTTTTTTCCCTTAAGCTATGTAACTGTCATGAAAGCATCTTTCACTAGCAGCCAGGTTAGCTTGGAGCAGGCAACATCTTGATTTTTCAAAGATGCTAAGGATCACCAGCCACCTTATTATCATGGTCAGAAACACTGTTATACTAAACAAATTCAGATAAATAACTCTGAGGTTAACAATTAGGTTACTCCTTTCTTGTTTCAGAAAAAAAAAAATACAGAATTCACCTCTTCTGCTTGGATCCCTCACATCAGGAAAAGCGTGTAAGAAGCACATTAGCTTCAAAGTAAAAATATCCAACAGCTCCACAACAGAGGCAGAGACAGAACCATGACTTGAGAATAGTGGTGGCTTCTCCACAGAAAGATACTGATGTTCAAACATAAGTGATGAGCACCACAGCACCCATTACATGAGTTGGGCTACAAGCAAGCAGAGATGCATGGAATCCAATTGCCTTTAAAGTTCCCTCATGTGCTGTGACACCCTTCTGAAGGAAAAAAAAAGATAACTGAATTTTCATAGACACATCAGCCCTCTACTCCTCTTCAGAGCAGCACATAAAATGCTGTGGAAATAACCAATTTTTTTTTGTCATGTAACAACTGCTATTTATGCAAAAGAAGAGCACTGAGACTACCAAAGTCATTTTGAAAGGTCACTGTTGCATGTTTGAATTTCTTTCCTATAGAAAGCAGAGTATCAGAGAAAGGGAAAGGGGCATACCAGTATCTTACACTGGAGAGAGTATAGATGTAAGAAATGCAAAAGTTCAAATTTGGCAACAGCCTTCACAGCACCTTATCTATCCTCTACTACACATAGCAACTGTCAGTGAAAAAACCGCGAGCGAGGTTTATTTTGCTGATTTTTATCTAGATCTAGCTCATGTTTTGTATCTAACGTGGATCATTCCTGTGTAATGTAGAGAACAATATTTTTTTTAAGAAAGAATGTTCGGGTCAAAATGGCAGAACATTTCATCAGGCATGTCTCAATCAAACAGGACTTAAACTTTTGTAGGCAGAAGAGAAGGCAGGCCTCAACTACGTGTAGAGATCCTTCATGCCTGAGATACCCCAAGGACCACCTCCAAAAGCCATCCGAACTCAGCAGGAAGCGTTCCCCTGATTCTAATAACATTTTACTCAAGAAAACTCTTGCATTTGTACAAATCAGCACTTGTCAATGAAAACAGACACATGAAACTCTGACACACTTAGGTGTATTTTTCAGAGACAAACCCAAAAGCACCAACTCTGTCAAACAATTCAGATACTCAGAACATCATGTTTCACGAAACATGGAGCTGTGTTGATCTGTCCTTTCTCACAGACGCTGAAAAGGAAAGGCATGGATGCCTGTATTTGCAGATCTTTACTTCTGCTGAGCAAATCCCAGGTGCACTGGGCTGCCCTCTGGACACAGAAAATCAGATGCGAAGAGGACAAAGGTGAGCAAGCCACGACAGCCTGCTATCGGCAGAGAAAACTGTCACTGCTGTTTATTTCATAGTGCTGCAGCTCGAAGCTGGTAGCTGGTTTGTGAAATAGAGAACTGAATCCTGCATCACTAAAGCTGAACTCAGCAAGGAACTGCAAGGCAAGCCAGGCAAAGGAGTTTAGAAAAAGAGAAAACCGTAGTGTAAGAGAATTTCTAGGGATAATTCATGAAGCAGCTGTCTGAAGAGTTATTCCTTTGGTTCATTTCTCCTATTAGCATTTGAATGCAAGATATGGCAATAAGATCATATGGAATATGCATGAGATTAGCTCACTGCTCTTAACATGATGGATGTAAATTCACAGAAACACAGTTGGCATCTGTGGGCTGACACAAGTTTTACAAACAATTAAACACATATTTGTTCAGGGGGGCTGTTAAGAACAGTCAGGGAGCTAATCCAGAACAGCTAAGACAGTTATTTAATAACATCCTTGATACAAACTGAGGGCAAAACTACATCTATTCTTACACTACTGATTCTATTTCCAGCTTGGTGCTTGTCCTTGGTGTAGAGAAGGTCTAGGACAAATCTTTCAAATCCTGCTCCTTCATAACAGCTTTCCTCAGGAAGGGGAAACTTCTCTGTGCGCCACTTTCAATAACCCCCAGCATTCTTCCCTACATTGGGAGCATCTGTCTTGCAGAACTCTTCTATGTGAGAAAGCCAAGCATGTTACACAAACAAGAGAGTTCACAAAGAGACTTCCTGCTTGCTTTCATAGGGCCCTCACTAAACAGCTGCTGTTAGCCCCCCAACTTTATCAGCATTAATTCACTATATCAGAAGCAAAGAACTCACGCTTGGGAAAGCCCTGATTTAGCAAGGGACACGCACAATCCAAATTCAGTCTTACCGAAAAGCAGCAGAAATTTTACAGAGCATACCTAAAGGAGGACTTTCACTTATTTAACACCTTGAAAGGTAGCTTATCCTATGGATTTATTAGGAAAAAAAAATATTGTGGTAAAAATCTACACTTTTCAGCATTTGAAGTCTGTGAAGTCTCTTTGTCCTTTCATGTAGTACTTAGGTTCCACCTAGTGGCTTTCAGTAGCAATAAGCAGAAACCTAGACTGGCATGTTGGCTAAACGTTTAATTTTCAAAATCTGTCTGCGTACCTGCAGGAATACTCGTAGAGTCTTATTTAGACATATCATTTATCTTACCATCTCCCTAAAAATTCTCTTGGTCCTCTGACAGGAATTTTCCAGCCTACACTTATTCTAGTTTAAACATCTAAAGCAAAAGGGTATTAAACTAAAGGTTACTCCTGCGCAAACAAGACTGAGCAGATGGGTTGGCTAAGAGCACGAGTAGCTTGCAGACAGGCCTGTGCCATGCTGTTGTGCCTGTCAAATCAAGCCTCTGCCACATCCATCCCCTGTACCAGGTCTCCCAGCAGAGTATCTGCTCACTAGCAGAATTTACTCTGTGCAAACCTATCATGCCCAGTGAGAAGTGTCTCACTTAACCTTTGACATTTTCACCATCAACTGCTTTCCACGGTCAGCTAGAAGGAAACAAGCACTTCCAGGCAATGACTCGGATGACTTATTTTAATGGTTTACCTTCAGGTGAGATGAATCTTAGAATGTCTCACAGTACAAAGAGATGCTGAGGGCTTGCTGACAGTGTGGAGCATACATCATCACACATTTGAATCCCACATAGGTTGACTAAGACTCTGCTACACCTCATCTGAAGTGCAACCCACCTCATAGCACGCAGGGCAACCACAGCACTTACAGACTTTGCACTTCAGTTGAAAACCAGTAGTGACAGATAGCCGTGCTACCACAGAAAATTTGATTTCAACACTACTGTATTCTCAGAATATGTTTCACCCTGTAGATCCATTAGACTGATGAGGGTAGTTTTGTTTACAGCGTTAAAAGTCTAAGATAGTTCTGTACCTACCTACTTTAAGGTTATAAAACAAGCTGTGCATATATTGCAGTTCCCTGAGGCGTTAGCAGAGCTTTACCAATTCTGAAGAGTCACTATCTTCAAAAGAAAGGGCAAACAAAAATAAGGAACCATCAGAGAAATGTGAAACTTCACGAATTTATCAGCTGCCACATTAGAGGTCAAAAGCAGGTATTTCACAGCAATTTTAGCATCTTACATAAACAACAAGACGCAGTTCACTAGAACTGGTCTAGGTTGTCCACAGAGATCACTTCCATTTAAAGAGAGCTGAAATAAAAGGGAAAAAAAATTGACCTAGTTTGTGATTTGTAGAGTGTGGGATGGATGAAAGGTCCTTAATGCAGCTTTTTCTGTCCTCATTTCAAGGAGCTTTACTTTTGGTCACACACAGTTTGAGGCTTGCACCCTGCAAATCATGTGTGCTTTTTCTAGAATGTGACTCCAGCGTGCAGCAGAACTGCTCAGATTTATTAGTTCACAGTGGTGTCTCTCATTTTCCCCTTTACCGCTTACCTTTTCCCCTTCACATAAACTTTCATGGAGGAGGGCTGTTTGTGACAGACTGGCTCTTTTATGCAAAGGACAAAAACTTCAATGTTTTCAGACTTCCTTGTTCTGTAAAAATGAAAAGATAAACAAAGGCTATGTAATACCTGACTTGCTGTGGGGCTCACAGAATTGTTTAGATTGGAAAAGACCTTTAAGATCACCACATCCAACCATTAACCCAACTGTCACAAGCTCACAGCTAAAACATGCCTCTGAGCTCCAGATCTACCCAAGTTTAAACGCATCCAAAGATGGTGATTCAACCCTTCCTTGGGCAGCCTGTCCTAGCCAGCCTGGACTTCTGGTTTATTTGCACGGTAATTAAACTCATTTTTATGTAACACTGATTTCACAAGACCTGGGAATATTTACACCACCAAGCCGATTACAATCTCTCCAGTTGAAACAAACTGTTTTTTCTTCATTTTTACACAAAGCTACAAGTGGTGCAGCCTCACCTCCCCAAATCCTCCATCAGCTCTCGCCATGAGGAGCAACTGCTCCTGCCTTCAGAGCACAAGAGAAGGAGGTAACAAGCCTGAAAGCCCCTCCGACAGGCCCCATTTACCACTGAAATCCCTCACGGCAGTTTCACCCGCGCTGTGCAGCAGCTGCAAAGGGTGCGGGGAGAAGGGTGCGGGGTTCCCGTGCCCATGGGGCGAGGCCGTGCAGGTGCCTTGGGGCCTGGACTCAAACAGCAGTCCTGCCGGGGGCAGTGTCCTCAGAGGCCGGGGCCGATGCAGCGCCCGGCACTGAGCAAGGTGTTGAAGGTGAATGAGCCCCTGGGCCCCCCGTGGGGCCTCCACAGTCCTCAAAGACCCCCACAGCCCACAGGGACGCCACTGCAGACCCCACAGGGGTGGGCTCGCGCGCGCGCGCGGCTGCACAGGGGTCATCGGGAGGCGTGAAACCTATAGGTGGCTCCATAGCTCAGTGGTTAGAGCACTGGTCTTGTAAACCAGGGGTCGCGAGTTCGATCCTCGCTGGGGCCTCAGAAACTTGGCTTTTGTTTTTTATTTCTCCTAAACTTTCCCGAGTGGTTTCGCTCCGCAGGTGGCGGGAGGGCGATCAGCCGCGCCGGAAGAAGCCTCCCCCACTCCGGGCAGCCGGGGACTGCTGCTGCCCAGAGCCTTGCGAGGCAGACATGACGTAGAAGCTGCAGAATGACGTCACTAGCTGTGGTTTCGAGGACCGGAGCCCGATCCACGCTGCGGCGCTGCCACACAGGCTGCTCAGAAGCCCCAACCTGACGGTCCTCCCTCTCCCCGTTCTCCTCACAGCACCCCCTAGTAAATCTCTTTCGGGACAATGGAATCAAAATGAAAGAGGGTAGATCTAGATTAGATGTGAGGAGGAAGTTCATCTTGGTGAGGGTGGTGACACAGTGGCACAGGTTGTCGAAGGCAGCTATGACTGCTCCGTCACCAGATGGGTTCAAGGCCATGCTTAGTGGGAGATGCTGCTGCCCACAGCAGATGGGGTTCAACTAGGTGATCTTCAAGGTCCCAACCCAAACCATCCTATGAATGTCCCAGCACAAGCTGTATACCAAGAGCATCGCTCCTGTCAGGCAGACTGGGTGCTGCACCCCTTCTGCTCTAGTCTCCAGAGAAGAGGCTCAGCCCAGTACATCCCAGCACTCAGCCCTTAGCTACTGTCCCATACATGCTCTCCAGGCCAGGATCCAATCCATGTTCAGTTAGAAGCAAGATGATGGTTCAAGCCAGCTGCTCCACTGGTTGCTCTTTCTTTAAGACTTGCTGAATGTGCAAGGTATTCCACATCTTCAAAAAATGCTGCCTTAAAAAACCAGTTTCACTGGCTGAAAGACAACTACCCTTTCAATACACGTTTCACTCAATTTCAGTTAAAGGACACTGGAAAAAGAAGAGAGAGATCATTGGCACATCTATTTATATCCTTATATAAAAGCTCAAAGTCCTGAAGGCTGGAGACTCTTGGATTTATTAGATAGTCATACACAGCCAAGCCTTACCCATGAGTGTCAGTCAGAGACTCTCATAACTGCTTATGTCAGAAAAGGACACCACAGCAGGATTTGAAAAAAAAAAAGGTTTTGTTTTACGAGGTTGGTGCTGTTAAGGTTTATAAGCCCTATGCAGAGAATGCTAACACTGACATTAACAGAGGTGAACTCTGGAACACTGGTGTAACAAGTCTGTTGAGTCTCTTTCCTTTGTTACTGTTCAAAACCTTTGCTTCACCATCTCTTAAGTGACTTACTTTTTCTGGGACAGCATGGAGCTTCAGTAAATTAAGAGCTGAAGCCTCTTAATTTACTCTCCTTCCTTCTCCCTCTTTGTTTTTGTTTTTTGCAGAGGTGGTGTGCAGCCTTCTTTTCCTGCTTTGGCTTCCGAAGTAGAGCCTTGGCTTTGATTTTCAGGATTTTTTTACCAGATGGACCTAACGTCACTGCTAATGCTTTTACTTTGGTTAATGGAGTCTTTTTTGGCTTGCTTAGAAGACAATCTTCGGGTAGCTGTAGTGGGGCTTGATTGCTGAAGATTCATTAAGCACCTCAAGGCCAGTCTCTGAGGAAAGTAGTTAGCATGGTTCAGCATCCCTGCTTTAAGGCAAAAGGCTAATTCAGAAATACACCAGGTATAAACCTTTACTAGAGCTACAGTTAAGAGAAACAGCTGACATTCTAAAAGAAACGCACACCGTATAAACCTTTTTTCTTCCATCAAAAGGTTTTCTTGGAAATAAAATCTGTTTCATTTTGGAAATGATGAGTGTATACTGAGGGAAAATAAGTCCAGAGAGAAACACCATGAGACTTTGCACACTTTGGCAGACTTCACACCATGAATTTTTCATCTTGCATCAATACCTGGAATCCCAGACAAGATAACCTCAACTTGCAAAACACTGTTTCTACTCGAGAAAGAGATGTGAGCCTTGCCCTAACTGCATGGGACTCAGGGCAATAAAATGCCAGGAGAAAGACAGATTGACCCCACCTAGATTTACAGGGAGATTATTTGACTGAAGGAGCTTGTCACAGAGCCAGGGATGAGGACTCATAACTTCCCAGTCCAAATCCAATCCCTGAAATCAAAGCCATGAGTTCCCTTGTGAAGCCCATTTACACTAACAGAGGAAAAATTAGAAAAAAAGAGGAAAAAAAATCAGAAATGTCTCTACTAGCTGACAGAAACAAAACATTAAATGCGGAGTCCAACTTCAAGTTTGCTTCTGCTCAGTGCATTAACACATTAGCTTTTAAAACTGATAAAGATTTCAGTCAAATGTCTGTGAGATGGTTGAATGTTTTTCTCCTCAGCAAAATTAAAGCTTAACAACTTACTAGCAAGTGGAAAATATGGTATCTGATTATTCTTTGTTTTCCCTGGCACAGGCTTGGATTTACACTTCCCTGGTGGAGCTCTGTGTGAAAACACAAGGCCGTATGCAGATACCCAGAGACTGTTAAAGGAAGTTAATTTATTCCAGAGGCATACATCAATCCCACACTGTCATTGGCCTCTGCTGAGGGGCACCAAAACACTTTAGGCAGCTGGAAAGCAATATAGGTGGAATTTAAAAGCCTAACTCAGGGCCTGCAAGCCATAAAAATCTGGTCTGAGTAGTGATAGCAGCTGCGAGGCTGCAGCTTCTTTTCTGCTACCCTCCTGGTCAACTTCAGGCCATTAGACAGGCTGGACTGCCATTACCCAACACTAGTAGCTGATTGGGTTGTGTGTGGGTTGCTGGCCTGCTTGCATGTGGACTTGTAGCCCACCACTGAATCCAAGGGTTCATATTAAGGGTGTTCAGCCACATGCCCTGCTGCCAAAGGGACAGCATAGCTCTTCTTGAAGCCTGGTGCATGCATTGGCTGGACTGCAGACTGTCAGTCACTTCAGGTTGTCCTCACTGATTCTCTTACATTGCAGTTTGAAGTGGAGGAGCCTCATCCAGACACACAAGGCCTGACAGTGACAGCACCTTGCACTCGCTCTCTCGTGATGCAGCGTGAGGATCTCTGCGCACTGCAGAATATTCCTAAACATCCCCACACAAGTTAGAGTGAGCATCAGAGGCTTCTGCTTCTGACACAAGGTAGTGCTGCAGCAAGAGAGGCGAGACAGGAAAAGAGCAGGCAGGGAGAGTAGAAACAACATCTGAAGACAAAACGTATCTCTGTTCCTCTACTGTTGTTCGCTCACTTCTTCCCACAGTACAAAAGTGCCCACTCCTGCACATTCTCCCTGAGGTAAAGGTGTCACGTGTGAAATAACAGGAAGAGGTGGTCCAAAGAAGAACAACAGACCTATGTTTTTCTATTACGCACCAAGGGAACTGCTTTAGGACAAATAAGAACAGGCTTTTCTGCCTGAGCATGCTTGACAGCACAGAGTGGAACGGAGCACAACCTAAGGCAGCCCTTTTTCTTGTGACTAGCATCCTCCAGAGGGGCAGCAGCCAAAAGCTTCCTCCATATCATTTCCATTTGAAAAAGGTTACTAAAGCAGGGCTTCTGGCATTGCTTGAGGTTTTTTCCCCCCACTTTGACTTTTAAGGCACCCTCTAACCTCTTCCCTCAGCTTCTGACTGAGGGGAGCTCAGTACCAGTCCAGGCAGCAGCACAGCAGCCACTCTGCAGTCTCTGAGAGCACTGCTGAACTGGGGAGAGAGGGCACTCCTGCCATCAGTTTTCCTGGGAGATTGTCATTGAACGTTAAGTTGCCATCAGGTGATTGGCAGTAGCCCTGCCAATGTTTTGATACAGGTGTTGGTGTGGCTTGCTGCCCGCGCCAGCAGGCTTGTTGAGGTACGAGCTGAAAGCAGGGAGTGTCTGCACTGGACAGACTAGGACTGCGCTCCATCAGAGGAGCCAGTTGTCGCAGCCACTGCTCACAGCAAGATGGAAACAGAAGACCGCTAAGGGATAAAGGAAAAATCTCTGCTCATGGATACAATCAGGAGGCTGGAGCACAGCCCAGATCTGGAGGTGGCTTCAGGGCCAAGTAAGCTCAGGCCAAGGAGGAGCAGTCAGTGCTTTCCACACCATGGACAAGCTTGCAAAGCACATAAGCAAAGACAGAGGGGAAAGTTGAGTAGAGGAGCATCTGGAATAAAGGAAACAAGGGGAACCAAAAAAATAAAAGAATAAGCTCCACAAAGCCAAGGAAGTCAGTGAATGGTCCCACTGTATAGGTGGTGAAGCTCCAAAACCATAAGGAAATGCTGACTTCTTCCCACACTGCCCTTCTTACCAGTGAAACCATCGCACTCCTGCCAGGGGAGTCATCACAGCAGTGCGAGTCTTCATAGCACACAGAGGAGTGGCCACAGGCTGCAGGGCTGGAGGGTTTCTTCGGTGAAACAGAGCATGCTCAGGCTCTGTGTTTATGCTCGACCACAAATATTTTTATATTTTTAGTTAAATTTGGTCAGCCACAGTTAATGCAGTTCAAAAGCTTCCTGGCAGACAATAAGCGGTTCAAGGCAGGAGTCTTGTCAAGTAGTTACAGCAAGCAAAAGACTCAAGTTCCTATTCCCATCACCTTAGTGCAGAGCTTCACTATCTGGCTTTGGATTTAACCTATTTTCTTCCAAACACAGAACTTGATTTCTTCATTTTGTCAGTGTCCAAGATCTCAGCCACAGCACAGATGTTAGTGCCGTAGTGTATCCAGTTCACAGGGTGATCCGAGCTTGTTTACTGTTCTTTAGTAAGATCCAAAAGCTTTAGAGGGGAAAACAATTACATAAGCATGCTTATTATTGTAAAACCACACTTCAGCAGGGGCGCTGCAAGTGCTTCATGGGGAACAACAATTTGCTTGGAAAATCTCAGGCTCCAGCTCCAGCCATTGAACACTATGTGAACCATCAGGTTTCACTCCGCTTTGTGAGGAAAACTGAACCGTGGGCTGCATCTTGTCGACATGAAAGTGCCCTGCAGACTTTTGATGTTGTGACCCTGAAGGATATGGACTGTCATTTTTATACCACCACTGTGCTGCACTTGAGATATGCAGTCAAGGAAACTTTGATCCCTACTGTAACAGACTTAAGGTATTTTGGGCACACAAATGAACGAGGAATAAATTCAGCTAAAACTGATGGTGCCAGATGTATGGTGGGTGAACAAAACCCAAGGACTGGATGTGAAGGTCAGCCAGAGTATGAATCAGCAGTACTTTGCATTCTTTCTGCTGTGACAGCTGGACAATGTACAGTGATTATAGAATAATTTGGCACGGAAAAACATCTTTAATTACTAACCCTACAGGATCAACAAACTTGTAGAGTGACCCCCGTGGTGTAGAGGCACTGGGATAAGAAGCAATAATCGTATGCACCAAGACATCTACGTTACACTTTTAGAGGCTTTTCTCATCCCCAAAGAAGGTCTCTATCCACAGTGTGAAGTGGTGGCATTGGGAATAAGACTAAGGAATTTATACTAATGAAGTGAGGGAAATTCAGACACACTGTAAGAACTCAAGCAAGGATAAGCTGCCACAATGATTCTGCAATGATCAGACTATATTGATATGAATTTCAGTAGCTTCTAATTAATTAAACAGCATCAAGAAAAGGGCAGGAAAAAATGAAATGAATAGTTCAAACTCCTGCAAGAACTTGGAGCATTCAGACTGCACGTTCACATGAGGATCTGTCTCCTGACCTCTCCTTCAAGCTGATCTGCAACAGTCTCACAGGACAGGAGACCTCTCCAAACCACAAAGCAACCCCACCTGTGCTGCCGAGATAAACCACAAATACGTGCTGCACTGCCTGCTGTCTGGTAACACGTGAGGAGCAGCACAAGTTCACACGTTTGCCCTACAACACAGAACTGACAGCGCAGTTTCTGTTAAATGTACAGCTAGCACAATGCCTACCTGCTTCATCCTCAGCAAGTGACATGATGAATTTGCTGTAAGAAATCATCATTCCAGGGAAAGCACAAGCTTCTGTGCTGCCAGGGCAGGTATCTTCCTCCTTCTACTTAATTGCCTTCTCATTTTTCTGTAAAGCTGTAAGTCAACTAGATGCAAAATAAATCCATGTTTTATGTTTCCATTATCAAGATTAATTTCTGCCAAAATCATGCATTACTGAACAGTCAGTGAGGACTCTGTTGACTGGCTTTAATGGTTGCCTTTTAGAAAAATAGACCTGGACTACAGCAAACTTACCCTAAGTCCTCTAAATTGGAAGAAGTTTATATTCCAACCAAAAAGTTGTTACAGTTGCAGAAAAGAGCACTTAACTAATACACAGACATGTGAGATTTTTCTTTAAACTCAGCTCAAAAAGTTTCAGGATGCTCCAATATCCTTTTCTGCCCAAATAAGGGAAATAATGATACGGAATGCCCAGATAAGGATAACATGGATATGGAACAGAAGCTGCAGATAAAACAGTCTCAAGTGTTCATAAAATCACCAAAGAGATAATGACCCTTCAAGCTGGCCAATTCACATCCTCTCAATACCCAGTCTCTAGTGACTGGCAGCCAGCCATATGCAAATATTGGAAGCATATAATTCATTAAAACAATAAGAAGTGAGACAACTTACATCTGCAGATGAAAAGCGATTGCTCAATGACACTGATGGGCATGAATATGACTAGAAGGACCAGCAGAGCTGAACAAATGGTACAGTTAAATTTCAGTGGGAATTCAGGAATGCAAATCCAGCTTCCTAGATCAGCATTCTGAGACCCAAGAAAGACAAAGCCAGCTTCCTCTCAAAGAAGGCATATTCTCACTGTCTCTGAGCTCCAGCAGCTCCATTCTGCCAACGCTCTGCAGGGTAAGAGTCCCTTGCTATATTTATTTATAAGAATGCACTGCTCCTGTGCAACTGCCAGGCTTTTCCAGCTGTTGTGCTTCCCACAGTGTTTGCCCAGCAAACACCACCTGCAGCACACAAACCCAGCAAGACACACCAGATAGGGGCCGTTCCTCAGGATCAACATAAACATCCTAGACTAGATTGCCTTGCAGTCACTGTTGTCTGCTTTCATGTCACTCAAACATCCATGGAACATGCAATTAATCCCATTATTTTATAGAGCAGAAGAAGCAGGAGCCACTAAGAACAAGTTAACTCTTTGTTATTTTGCAATAGCTTCTCTGCAAAAAGTGTGCATTCAGCAATGAAGTGAGACCTCAGATTAAAACTGGCTTTAAAAATATGTTGCTTCTCCTACACTACCTCCTATCCCATGCTAATACCATCACTTTCAGTGAGCTTCAACAAGGCTTACTTGACCTTTTGGAGTTTAAGCCTCTCCTACAGCAGTTTTCAGAACAAACATCCTCTCAACCATTAGCCAAACAGCCATTCTAGTGCACGCAGCAACGTTTGCACTCGGGGAACTTCTATAGCCATACAACTTGCACAACACTGTCACGACAATGTTGCAGGCAATTTTTAAAGTTTTTATATTCAACTCTTAAGCTAAATTCTAGAACAGCTCAGCTGAGCAGACTAAACCTGCAAATGCTTAGAACAAGTGTAGCCAGCAAAACCGGGCCCAGATTTTGCCAGAGATGCAAACTGAAGCAGCTCTACCAGCAGACTCAGATTGCTTTGGATGCCTCATGTAGCCTAGTAGAAGAACAGTAGGAAATCCATGATCCAGAACACATCCCCAATGAGTCTATGATTCTATGATCTAATTGGCTTCTACCTGTTAAGAAGCACGCTGCTCCATGCAAGGGTGAGTCTATGGATCCTTCTTGGGCTCTGAGGAACCAGCGAGACTGCTGTGGTCACCAAAACCAGCCTCCTCTGTGTAATTCTCAGGACATAACACATTACCACACCAGGGAGGTTGGAGAAGAAAAAAAATACAAAAGTTATCAGTTTCTTATTGTCTGTTTTGGCACTGAAGGGACGCCAGGCAGAATGAGTTTGTTACAATGCATCTGATCTCCCCAAAAAATGAGAAATAATGTTATTTTCGCTAAAATAGAATGGCTACTAATCACAGAATCATTGAGGCTGGAAAAGACCTCAGATCATCAAGTCCAGCCTAATAATTCAGGTTTATCAATAAGCACCTACAGCTCTTAACATTTATTTTGTTAGAAAGGCAAACTAGCTATTTTCTGCCAGTACTTCTGAGACTCACCTTTGTGTCCCAAGCTCCATATCAACAGGATATCCAACATTACCACTTAGGTGGTATTTTAGGGCTACTGAAACATTCACTGGAAGATTTGAATACATTTTTAGTAAGACTAAGTCTATCAGTTGGCTGCTGTGTGTCTTGGCATGTAGTTAAGTCTAGCTTTGCTTGACCAACAGTTGCCCTCTGAGTACAGAGAGGCAGGGAAGCTCAGAAGAACTGTGCCTTTGGTCTTTCCTCATTACTTTCCTTGTAGTGTCCTCTCAAGGCCTTCCTAGGACAGCTTTATCACCACAATGTCCCAGCACAAAACCCATGAAGATGAATCATGAAGCAACAATGTGGATCACCTTTTGGACTAGGAGGAGCTGTTTCCCAGGGTGGGTATGACACCTTACAGGATGCTGGGGAAGTGCAGATTTTAACTTCACAATCTAAATTCAAATTGTCAAAACTCAGCTGAAGATCTCCAACAAAAAAAAAACAAAACACTGTTACAGAAGCAATCAGCAACATTCTTAAGGAGTCAGGAATGATGAATAATTGACCTTTTTTTTTGACAGAAAAAGTAGTTCACCTGATGGTAAGACACACTGTTTTTCATGATACCCATATTAACCAAGACCAAAGTGTCAGATAAACACTTGGCTATGAAAAGCACAGCTGTACCTAACTGTATATTATGATGTCAATAAAGGCAAATTAATTTCATTCCCAGAGGTAGTTCGAGCACTTCATCCACCACAGTTCTAGACACACCATCAGAAGTAGTACTTGGAAACCATTTTGCTGTCGTTTTCAAGCAAACTGGGCACTAGTTGGTAACAGCACAGTAACATCTGCTTTCCAAATACTTGCAACACTGCATATTTCAACTCATAGGCAAGACTGCTAAGAGATTCTGGAAAGTCTCTACTACCAGGTAGGGAAGTGCCTTTGCCCTTTCAAAGCACCACAACACTGGCTTCCCTATGCAGCCCTGCAGCTACAGCGACCTTGCACTCCTTCCTACCAGTGAAGAGACCAGAATCCCTGAACAGGGGACACAGCCTGTAAGTGTGATATGTGGTAAAACTGCCTTTGGACGTGTCGGAGCGCATCATCGATTTGAACAGTGGCAGTAGACCCGCACAACCTCTGATTTTTCTCAACATGCAATTTTTAAACTAGCGTGATGCATGCCTCTCCATCGTCCACACATCTCAAGACATAATGTGATAGGCAGCAAGCTATGTGACCTTTACAGGTCCAGAATGTGTTTTCAGAATGCATGTGTACTGTCCTTAGGTTAAGACACTACACGTAAAATGAACACCACTGCTAGTCCTGAATGGATTTTGACCACATTTGAGCAGTCATTTAAATCACCATCTACAGCGCTAAACATAAGGAGGATCAACCCTACACTACTATTGCAACAGCAACTCCACACAGTAATACTAATATTTTTGCAGATGTATTTGCAATCAATGCTGTTTGCATCTCACACAGAAATCCAGGACTAAGATTAAAGAAATTCCTCAACCTTATCAGCTGACTTATATTAATTTTATTACAAAATAAATACAAACAAACATTTTTACAGAAATATAACCCTATTGATTCAACAGGGTCTGTCTAGAAAATACTTTTAAAATAGCATCAATACAGAAGTCAGTTTTACAGAGAGGGTTAAAGGACAGCAAGGACCTTGAGGATATCTTCTAATCAACAGTCTGAAAGACCAGATATTCTCAGGTAGGCAAGTTTCTGCTTATTGACAAATTTCTTCAGTATCCGAAACTTTTTCACCTGGGCTTTACAGCCTCGATGTGATACGTATTTGAAGTACTTGCAATCTAAGGAAAAAAACCCAAAACAACACTGTAAGTTACACCAAGATACAAACAAATCCAAAGCACTTTCATTGTTTAAACAGCATGCAAACATCTAAAAGCTTTCAGTGATGAAAAAGAACAACACTATCCAAGATGTGCACATTAAAGATGTAACTGCAGCTTTAAATAATCCATCCTCATTTGATCCAGAAAATACTCTACAACTGCACAGAAACTTCATTAAAGCAAATCAGAGCTGAAACAATTAGTAGACACTTGATAATGATAGAATCACATAACATTAGGGATTGGAAGGGGCCTCGAAAGATCATCAAGTCCAATCCTCCCACCACAGCAGGATCTCCTAGATCAAGTCACACAGGAACATGTTCAGGCAGGTTTGAAATGTCTCCAGAGAAGGAGACTCCACAACCCCCCTGGGCAGTGCATTCCAGTGCTCTGTCACCCTCACTGTGAAGAGGTTCCTCTTCATATTTATGTGGAACCTCCTATGTTTCAGCTTACACCCATTTCCCATAATAATAATAACAATAATATGATTATATTATTATGCTGCTCCTTGGCTTGATACTCTAATTTGGTTTTGGTAGCATTTCAAAGGATGTTACTGAAGAGGTCCTACCAAACTGCTGATGGCTTCCACTCAGGAGTACCCCTCTACCGCTTTCCTACATTACAAAATCCCTACGGTCCTCAATGACCAGGTACTCTGCAGTATGTACTGAGGCACTGCCTAGGCTGGCATCCTGGAAGCAAACTGCCCACAGTCCTCACAACACTCACTCAATGCATGTTGTGCATTTTTGAAATAGCAGTTTGAAGGTTAGACAAGATAAGTAGTACTGTGACTGCTTAACAAGGCCAGATAAAACAGAATTCTAAACCAGGATAGGACAAGTTATGCAAAATATGCCTCCCTACCTAGTATCAAACCAATTTAAGCATTTTTCCTCAGGTTGAGCTTCAAAAACAATCTTTCCTAGAATAAAGAAGCCATGTTTCTTCCAGGGAAAAGACTGGCTGCATCCTGTCTCATTAGGGATATTTCTGTTTGATGCAGTAAAGAGAAAAGAACATTTAGTATTACCCTTTCCCAGTAAGATTCCAGCCACCAGAGCTTTTTCATACGAAAGGCTTTCATTTTCTTGCCAATTCCGTTTTGCCAAGTAATGACTGAAGTGGAAGGCTGGCCACCAGTCCTTTCTGGTGTCCCACTCTTGCTTGATCCAGTCAAGATGCTTCTCAGAGCTGCAAAAAGGTAAAACAAGTTAAAGAAAAGCTTCAAGTGGGATGAAAGCACTGGATTTTACAAACAACACCAGCAGCATTCTGTGATGGTTACCACCACTGCACAACACATCAGCCTGTACAGTAGCAGCCTGTACAGTACTGCAGCCCACCAGTTCTCAAATCCACTTCAGATAATGCACACAGAGTAAAAGCTGAAGACCCAACAACTTGGATTTCCCCCCACACTGAAAAAAGAGACCTTAGTGATGGGCAGCAAATCGCATCCAAACAATATCCATAACTCTTCCTGCATAAGCACATCAGCTAGTAAAAACTAAGCCTTTTCCAGGCAGTGACAACACTGGAAATTTGGAATTCTCCTCACTAATGATTTCTTCTTTCCTGCCAGTGCACATTGCAGTCAAGCACTGCCACACAACTCAGGGTAGGCCAGGCAACTCTTCCACTCACCAGCATGGAACACAAAGGCTACACAAAGGGTCACACTGGCAATTGCCCAAAGGTGGAGAATTCATACAGTTGTTTTTAGCACTCTGGACCACACTTACTTACACTACAATTTGTTTCATCTGTCTTGCCAGGCAGCTCCATGCTTTTACATTTTCCTTCCAGCCAGCATAATCCAGGGCTGCAAAAATAACTTCTAGTCCCAGACGACGCTTCTTTCTTTTCTCTGGATAAAAAAAGATTACTCTGGTTAAAGAATTGCTTAGACTGGGCTGAACTGATTAGTAAACAAGTGAAACACAGTTCTCCATCCTGCCTCCTGAAATGCTGCTACTCTCCCTATTACTGAGGGTTTTCCCCACCACCCTCAGCCTTTCCCAAAAGAAAAATTTAAGGAATACTTTTTGGCTCTACTGTCCCTACTCACATCCTACTCAAAAACTATTGACTCAAGAGCCACACAAGGTCCCCTCACTTATCCCACACTGCTCACTAATCAGTACTTCCAATTCCTGGGATGCCACCAAAAAAAATGAAATCTGGAACCAATATAAATAAAACAGACCTTTCACACCAGTAGTCACAGATTAGTGGAGTTCTTACAATAATTTGTTTTTGTTCTTCAAAACTGAGATTGTCCTCATTAGCTACAGAGAGTTCACAAATGTGTCATGAACACAGAAAAGGATGTTTCAGCCAGTAGATTGGGTTTTTTTCCCAGAGCAGAAAAGCAGAAAAGAAACCAATGTTGATGCAAGGACATTTCACTCATCTGCTGAACCACTAGAACACACCAGCTTACAATAAGACATCCAGCCTGGAATGCACTGATGAGCATAGAAAAACAGAGTCCAAATTGGAGCATGTATCTACCAGATGCATCTATCAGCTTGAAAACTTCCCAGAAATGGATAATGATTTTGTTCTTGGATCAACAGCAATAAAATAAATGCATCTCAGTTGTTCCAGAAAAGGAGACTCCAAAAAGGGAACAAAGACCTGACATTCAGAGTAGGGCACCTCAAAAAAAAAGAAATTTATTATTGAGATCCTGGCTACATGTGACACCAGTTTGCATTGACCAGCCTTTAAAATGAGACCAGCATTTGTTCACAGAAGTTTGTTAATGCCTGCTCACGCATCCAACTTAAAGGTTCCTAAGAAAAGAAAGCTGAATTTGGTTGTGCGGGGGGTGGGGGGTATTAACAAAACAACTACCACGAAACACAGAAAGAAGGCTGCTGAATAACTTCAGAATATTATTCTAGATTAGCACAAAGGAAAAGAACAAAGACATTTAAAGACTTACTTGATTTCTGAAGCATGGTATTAAATTCTATCATTAGTTCATGAGATGGAACAATCTCATGCAAGATCTGAAAAATAAAACCACGAAACCCAGACACATTATACTTCTGTGACAACTTTTGAAGATCTCTACCTGACTAACAGAAGTGCTGACCTCTGAGCTTTGGGCTTGTTAGTTAGAAAAATGAAGCAATCTGATACCTTACTGCCTTGATATAAAGAATAAATATCTGGGTCCATTTTGCACATCTGTGACACTACTCTGACACAATATATATAAAATGCCTCAATGGTGTTTCTGGAAGCATTTCCTTCCCAGGGCATTTTTCCTCCCCTGTTCACTGCTCTGTGCATTGGATCACAGTTTCTTGACCTGTCAGCCCAGTTCTTTGACTTTTCAGCATCTTGTAAGAGACTGGTGTCTAAAGCCACAGCTGAAAGGTTCTGAGAAGATGGGAGTTTTACACATATATGCTACATTTTAGAAGTCTGAACTACATGATAAAGGCGTTTTACAGCACCTAACAAAAGCACATTAGCGCCATCAAGTGGCAGAACAGTTTCCAGGACACTTTGCAAGAAGCTCCCAAGATCCACGAGCAATGGCAAGGAAGGCAGGAATTAAACAAAACTATACAAAAGCTTACAGCTGCAACGCCTTGTCTGCAGACAGCAGTAGCAGCAATTTACTTGTTTTAGCTTACATGCACGGCTCACTGAAAATAAGCAAAAAAAGCAGTTGCTAGGGAAGAGCAGTATGCAAGAGCATGCATGTAGTAACTGATCTTTACAATATTGAAAGAACTTCTAACAGAAATCAGCGCATACAAGACTGCTGATATAGACTTCTGGAACCATGCAAACATGTTCTCTCTGCTTGTTCACCAACTTTAGGAACTGAAGGGATTCGTCAGTTAAAGGCAAAACAAAAGCTTTGACTTCAAAGACTGTTTCACAGAACAACAGGGATTGGAAGGGACCTCAAAGACCATCCAGTCCAATCCCCCTGCCAGAGCAAGATCACCTAGACCAAGTCACACAGGAACATATCCAGGCAGGTTTTAAACATCTCCAGAGAAGGAGACTCCAACCCCCCCAGGCAGTCTGTTCCAGTGCTCTGTTCCCATCACTGGGAAGAAGTTCCTTCTGATATTTATATGGAACCACTTATATGGAACCTCCGATGTTCCAGCTTACACCCATTACCCCTTATCCTATCATTACACGACACTGAGAAGGGGCTGGGTCCATTCTCCTGACACCCTTATAAACGTTAATAAGGTCACCCCTCAGTCTCCCTTTTGTCATGCTAAAGGCATCCAGTTCTCTCAGCCTTTACTTATAAGGGACATGTTCTCTCCATCATCTTTGTGGCTCTGCAGCAGACTCTCTCAAGCAGTTCCGTGTCCTTCTTGAGCTGAGGGGCCCAGAACTGGACAACGTATCCCAGAAGTGGTCTCGCCAGTGCAGAGTAGAGGGGGAAGAGAACCTCTCTTGATCTACTAACCAACTCCCTTCTGATCCACCCCTGGATGCCATTGGCCTTCTTGGTCATAACACAAGGGCACATTGCTGGCTCATGGTCATCCTGCTGTCCACCAGAAAGAGACCCCCAGGTCTCTTTCTCTCCTATGCTGCTGTCTAACAGGTCATCCCCAACCTATACTGGTACCTGGCTTGTTCTTGCCCAAATGCAAGAATCTACACTTGCCCTTGTTATACTTCATTTGATTTCTCCCTGCCCATCTCTCCAGCCTGTCCAGGTCCCACTGAATGGCAGCATGGCCTGCTGGGGTGTTGGCCACTCCTGACACAAAACTTACTGACAGTGCACACTAATCCCTCATCCAAGTCATCAATGAATATATTGAATACGACTGGTCCCAGCACCGACCCTTGGTAGACTTCACTAGATACAGGCCTCCAAATAGACTCTGTCCCACTGACCACAACTCCCTGGCTTCTATCCTGCAGCCAGTTCACAATTCACCTCACTACCCAATTGTCCAGACCACACTGCTTCAGATGACTACAAGGATGCTGTGGGACACTGTGTCAAATGCCTCAATGAAGTCAAGATAGACCACATCCACTACTTTGCTATAATCTGCCCACCTGGTTATGCCCTCATAAAAGGCTATCAGGTTGGTCAAGTACGACTTCCCTTCGGTGAAACCATGCTGACTGTCCCTAATGATCCTCTCGTTCCTGCTGTGTCTAGAGACAGCATCAAGGATAAATTGTTCCATCCCCTTTCCTGGGATTGATGGTGAGGCTGACCATCTATAGTTACCAGGGACCTCTCCTGATCCCCGTGAGTTACCAAAGATGACAGAGAGTGGCCTAGCAATGACTTCTGCCATCTACCTTAGCACCCACGTGTGCATCCCATCAGGACCCATATATTTATGTACATCCGGTTACAAGATACTGTTTACTCCACCATCCTCCCTGCCAACTTCTCTTTAAGCCTCTGCTTCCCACAAATACAAAAGCTAAATCGTGTTACAAGTGTTCAACCAAATCAAACTGTCAAGACCATCACACACTGCATAATGCTGCACCACAGACTATATAATGCGTACCTTCAGCACAGATATGAGTGATTTCTTTGATTCACCATGTCTCTTCAGGAACTGGTAGAGGTAAACATGAGCATTTGGATTAGCAGGAAACTTGGAGTTGTAGGCATATTCATTTAATACTTGCCGGGCTTCGTTATGGTCTCCATAGAACTCCAACAACTAAGAGAAGTCTATTATTAGTTTGACATGTATTAGCAATCAAACCCTAACAGCTACTTTTGGCTGTCACAGATCTATCCCAGCACGGTCCCTGTCTAAGTAGTATATCCAACAAGACAGGCTAACACATTTTCATTTTACTGGCTACTGTCACAGATAGACAAAAACCTCACACAAAAGCTGCTATAGGAGAGAATTCCTTTAACACATACTTAGTTGTCAAAGAAGTACCAGCTCTTGTCACTGGAAAGAGACACTAAAGCAGCCTGACACTGAGCCTTTAAAAAGAACTACAGGAGAGTACTCATCAGCTATCACCACTAAAAGATGGGCTAAGAGAAGTCAAAGCTTACTAGCATTTAAAAATTTAGACAATTTCAAAGCTAATTTTAAAATTAACTTTATCTGTGCATTGATAAGAAAAAGAAAGTCCTTTTTGTACTCTGTGCAGCTCTACCATGAATAAACTGTGTTCTGAATCAAAGCCAGAGAGAGACACAAACAGATGCCCTGCTTTTAAAACATTGTTGTCACCCACACACATATAAAAATCTGCAGACAGGAATGAATGAAAATTAGAGGGGTAAACATAAAAGGACAAAACTTACATCCACGTAGCACTTCACAAAGAGATCCCAGACTCCAGGTATTTTAATAATCTCCTTCAAGCCCACTGCTGCCTTCCGAAAGCAACTGTGCATTTCCTGTTCAACAGACAAGTCTTCAAATTCATCCTGACCTACCAACACATGAAAGAATGCCATGAAGTTAGCACTGCTAAGCAAAAGTGGTCTTGGAGAAGTGCTGCACCTAAGAGGTGATCACATTTTGCTAAGCAAGGACTCCTGTCAGAGAACTTTTAAGAGAAGACGCTTCTGTTTCCTCAGCATTGAAACAAAACATTTTTGCTGCTCTTCACTCAAATCCATTATCACCCAATTTCAACTTATGGGGCACAGCAGGTCGCAAGACAACACATTACCAGCACAAGGTTCACAAACCAAATTCTAAAATGGTGTAAGAGAATTCATTGTCTTAGGTAATGCTAGAAATGTCATTTGGGAGCAGAAAAAGCTTCAGAATAGTGTTTCAGGACACCTCAGGGAAGTGCTGGTCAGTGTGTCGCTATGGGGCCATCACAAAGAATTATGTACCAGCCGTACGTCTCGTAAAGGAAAAGGTGTCCCTGCAAACCATGCTGTCTGTATGAGCAACTTGAAGTTTACAGCTCAGTACAAAATCACTTACTGTGTAACAGGATGTTTTTCTGCTTAGACCATCTGTAGTAGTCCAACAGTCCCCTGTAAGCCTGAACCAGTTTCATTTCTTTATCCTGAAGGGTTGTTTGTTCTCCAAACCTCCAGCTTTCTGCCAGGGCCAGGTTTTGGTAAGCTTCATCTATCAGTCCATTACAAAGGAGATGAAAAGCATGCTCCAAGCAAACCTGCAATTCAAATAATCAGTACTACAGCCTTTCACATCACTAACAGTGAATCTCCACCATACAGCAAAGTCCTACTCAGATGTGCAGGGAGCAGAGACAGCATTGACCTCCATACAAAATGCTGCATACACAGTGAAATATTTTAATGAGAAGAGCGCTTTACACACATTCTTTTATCCAAATGATATTTTTACAGGAAATTTTGGAGAAAACTGCAGGAATGAGAGAATGTAAGTATCACTGGGAGCAGGGTGAAGAGCCAAGAACCAAAGTATTTTCTGTCTGAAGATGGTAGAGAAATATTAGTAATTAAAAGCACAGCTGATACACAAAGATGCATCTCCGGGAAGGGGATGGAATGAAGCTCTTAAAATCTGTGGGGCATAAGAAAGCTACCCATCAGGTGGCAGACACAGGTACTTATCCAAGCAGAAAAGAGGTGACTCAAACCTGCCCATTATTATCCAGTAGCTATTTAAGAAGATCCAATAAAGACCTGAGGAAATCCAGCTGGGTTACAGTGGCTGATTTTACATTAGCTACCCAACTGCAGATCACCTGAAGGAGGGATGTCCTACCACTCTATCATGTTGATTAGGCACTGGATTAAATCCTAAACTTCAGTTAGCTCTAGTAAAAACTCTTGTACAGAAGGTCATAAATACAATAGAAGAAAACAAAGAAGCAGCATCACAAGGGAGAAACAAAGAAAACAAAACAATACAGGTTTGAATGAGCCATCACAGGCAAAATAACTACAGCTGGGTGACAGAAGTCCAAAGGGTAAGGCTCACTGTTGCAGATGTAGATTAGCTACTCAAAAAGTGAGCTGATAACAGCAAAATTTAAATGTTTAGTCAGGAACACAGTGCCCAAATTAAGAACTACAAACAAAACTTGGCAGGTATTAACCTGCTTACATATCACTCGGGCACATGAAAAGTAATGTAACTGCTTCAAATTCAAATTAAAGATTAAAGTATCTAGGCACTTCTAAGGACTGACAACATGCATCTGTGATCAAAAACACAGACCAGATGTGGTACAGAATAATCCTTAAAATATCTGTGCAATTGGTAACTCACACAAATTACCTTTGTGTTTTGACACTGTTGTCAGTAACACATTTCAAAAGAGAAAAATTCAGACACTAGTAGGTAAACATAGGAAAATCATTGAGAGTGCGTTAAGGTACTCACCTTCAAGTACCTTTTTACTCCTAAAGTTTTCATCTGTTCTATGAAAGAGTTGAACTCTTTCACACTGCTTTGGGAATGATGACACAAAATTTCACTTCCTATTCTCCAAATCAGCTATTAATAGAAAGAAAAAGATACAAAAAATAGCCTTAGTACAAAAATGACAATAACTCACCATAATATACAGTCTTCTCAAATTTACAGTAGGTGTAACACATGAAGAAATGTGCCTCTCTATTGCAAATACAACAATTAGTGCTAAGTTTTATCTACTACTACAGTAACCCACATACCTGCCTAGTAGGACTTTTACCAGTCATTCAGTGGGTGCTCATAATTGCTCATTATAAGCACAGCACTCCAACAGAGCTTATGAAAACTGAATTTGTTGGAAGGTTGCCCTTCCTGTTACTGAAAAACTGTTTTCCTTTGACATGATCCCACTGAGACTCAAGTGTTCATAACTCTTTGAACTTAGTAGCACAGATCATTTCACATTAGATGTGGCTTCCCATCTACATGCACTTGTTTTCAAGGTTTGCCTACACACAGTAACCAAGAATTCCAATGAACTAGCCACATTCAAGTAGTCATTTATTTAACAGTTCTGATCCTTTCCTGTCGCTTCTATCTCAGTTCCAGCTATGAGGTTTTTTTACTGGAGGAGCTGGTAAAGACCTAAATAGGCCACAAACTTTCAAACATATTTGGGCTGAAGGCAAGCACAGAGAACACTTCAGGAACACAGAGCACTGTCAGGAAAAACATCAAACAGCACTGCAGATTTTCAGCACCCCTGGAAGCAATATCCCAGCTGAATTCAAGCTCCAGCAAGACTGCTGACCCCACAGCAGAGGCACGCCAGCGCAGAGGCAGTTTCCTTGAGTAGCTGGACAGCAGGTTGCCTTCAGCACTACCAACAAGGAGGCCTGGTGTACTTTCTGCAGCTGGCCACCCAAGACTTTCTACATCAGCACCTGAATAGTTGCTTATTTGTTTATGGAAGCCTCAATGTCTTTATGGAAGCCTCAATGTGGTTTTGTTGCTTTTTGGTGTTATAGTTGGGGTTTTTTTGATAGAAACTCGTTTCATTTATGCAGGATGCCTAACTGTTCAGGTCTTACCTTTCAAATTTTATTTATTTTAATTTCGAAAATTTAATTGAGTCTGTTATTAGTTTATTAAGACAAACATTAGTCCTGAAGTACTATAGATGCTGCTTGCAAGCATTTTTTTCAACTGCAAAAGGGCACACTGGCTTACCTCTGATGGATTCACATGTTCTCTAGAAAAGTCTTTCTCCAGTGACTCAACATAGAAGGTCAGAAACTCTGCAGCCCTTTCCCACTGCTTTTGTAGCATGGCATCCTGAATGTAACTTAAACATGCTTCCTTGCTCTTCTTGAAGTTTACTTTGTGTTCATAGGAAAATTCTAAGGAAAATAACAGAAACATAGAATGGTTCAAGTTGGAGGGAACATCCAAAGGTCATCTAGTCCAACCCTGCCTTGCAATGATCAGGGACATCCTCACCTAGCTCAGGTTGCCCAGAGCCTTGTTAAGCCTCACCCTGAACATCTCCAAGGACAGAGCCTCAACTACTTGGCTGGGCAACCTGTTCCAGTGTTCAACTACCCTCACACTAAAGAGCTTCTAACATCCAATTTCAATCTACCCTTGTCTAATTTGAAACCACTGCCCCATGTCCTATTGCTTGCAGGCCTTTATAAACAATCCCTCTTCAGCCTTCTTGTTGGCCCCCTTCAGGTACTGGAAGGCTACCATTAGGTCCACCACTGAACCTTCTCTTCTCCAGGCTGAACAACCCTAGCTCCCTCAGCTAGCGTAGGTGTTCCAGCTCTCTGATCATTCTCATAGCCCTCCTCTGGACCTGCTCCATCAGGTCCATGCCCTTCCTGTATTGAGGCTTCCAGAGCTGGATGCAGTACTTCAGGGCAGAGAAAAACAAACAAAAGAATCAGCCAAGCCTACAGCAGTCACAGCCCTTGGTCAGATATCAAATTCCTACCGTGTCAGCATCCCTCTTACATGATCCTTCTGAGACACGACACAATGTGATCTTAAACTACTTGGCTCTGAGGTTAAACACACTACTAGTCTTCAAGAAAGCAAGAGGTGAAAATGCAATATGAAAAGGTGCTTTTCACTTGCACCCCTGAAACAGTAAAAAGTCAAGTTATTACACACTGCTGCACTACCAGAATTAAGTGACCATAGTGCTTTGCTAACTTTTGTTACGGGGATGCTCTCTTCCCTTAGTAATCACCATCTCAGTCTGTGAATGCTCTGTGCTCCAGATCTGCACACCCACGCACAAACAGGCCATTCCAACACCACAGGCTAAGCAATTCAAACTATAAACAAAGATAAATACTAAGAATTATTCCGAGATCAAGCCCAAAAATAGTCTACTTAAACTTTTCACGTAGATACTGGCTCAACCCACGTAAGAGCACAAAGCTGAAACCTCATGTACTTCCACAAGCATTCAAAGCTCCCAGTAGTGTTCCACAGACCAAGGCATGTCTACAGCAATGCTCCAGCCACAAGTGCCTCCTGCAAAGGACACACGGAGGACACCAACCCACTTCCTGCCTTTGCTGTAGACACCAGACTAACTCAAACACGGGCCTGGAGTTTTATTACAGTGCACTCTACAAAGTTACCTCTAACGACCCTGCCTACAGATCTAGTCTTCGCACCTATTTCTAACCTCAAGGTTTCAAGTACCCAGAAAACAAACCCCACAGTGACCACCACGAGATTAAACACAAGGGCCGTGACTCCGAAGGTAAATTGCACCAAGTAGCCAAGCGCAGACTGAATCACATTAGGGATTGGCAGGGACCTCGAAAGATCATCTAGTCCAGTCCCCCTGACACAGCAGGATCACCTAAACCGGGTCGCACAGGAACACATGCAGGCGGGTCTTAAACACCTCCAGTGAAGGAGACTCCACATCGACATAAAGAGTTTGTTTCACCGCAAAGCTATTCTGAAACAACTTCTCCGGAGGTTCTGCGGCCACCTGCACCCGCCCTTATTTTGCAAGCACACGCCGCCTCCAAGAGCCCGGCCGGACACGCCGGCTCCGCGCACCGTGGGCACACGGCGGTGAACGGAGCCCGGTGAGCCCGCGGCGGAGCCCATCGGAAGCCGCCCCCCACTCACCCGGCTGGTAGAGGTGTGACAGCGGGACACTCGAGCCCGTCCCCAGGACGCCACTCGCAGCCGCCCTGCCGAGTCTTTCAGGAGCGGCCATGACGGGGCGGAGAGAGCTCTTGGGCGCGCGCACGCGCGGAGAAAGGCGGGCAGCGCCGCAGCCGCCATTATGGGGCAGAGGGGCGGGAGCGCTGCAAGTGGTGGGTGGGGCCGGTTCCGGCCCTCCCCGCGGTTCGGGAGTGACGCCCGCTGGGTTGCGGGTTTGCGACTGAGCTTAGCTGGCGATACGAAACACCATGGGCTCTGCGGGAACGGTGCGGGCCCATGGTGCCCAAAGACTTGTGCCTAGCTCAAAGCGAGCAGCTCCCACCCGAAATAAGTCCCGAATTAACGGACAGCGGTGATCTGCCGGTTGTGAGGGTACGTTGTGAGTCCCGGAGGTGCTGCGGGAGCAGAGGAGCTGGGGTGTGACCTCCGCGGGTACTGCCGGAGCAGAGGAGCTGAGGTGATCCCCGGAGGTACTGCCGAAGCAGAGGAGCGGGAGGTCGCTGGTCCCTTGCTCTGGAAGGGCAGCAACGAGCAGCCTGTGCTGCTGTACCCCCGGCGCGCTGCTCTGCTCTGCCTGCGGCCCTGGGGAAAGGAGAACCGCCCCAAAAGGATCGGGAGGAGAATGCGAGAAGAGAAGGCTCTGGGGGATCTTATAGTAGCCTTCTAGTACCTGAAAGGAGCTAAACCCTTCTGTGATTCTACATGAGGATGGCTGGGTGTGTTCAGCTGTGTGTCACAAAGATATTTAGATTTACTTCTAGCA
This sequence comes from Rhinopomastus cyanomelas, assembly GCA_013400115.1. Taxonomy (NCBI): domain Eukaryota; kingdom Metazoa; phylum Chordata; class Aves; order Bucerotiformes; family Rhinopomastidae; genus Rhinopomastus; species Rhinopomastus cyanomelas. Next base: position 1,796,432 of record VXBP01007759.1, on the reverse strand, counting down.
TTACTAGAACCATGCAGTGGTTACTCAAAATTGTAATTAACTAGGTAATGTCATTGTTTTTAATTTGCTGTGTTGGAACTTTTTCAGTTAGTTTGTAATTTAGAACATCATGTTCTACAGAATAAACGAATTGTGAATCAAAATCTCAAGCACTGTAGAGCACCCACAGAGTACCTGGATTCTAGAAGCCTTTCAGCCTCAATCACAGAATCTGGTTTGTACAAATTTGTCCTGGAAATCTTTAAATCGCTTTTGGCAACTAACTCTGCAGTGAAGTGTTTTAGTATGTGTAAAGTCCAGTTTTCCCAGTAAGAATTTGGCTTTCAGAGCAGCTCTGTCATGAGAGGGTGAGTAAACATTTTAAAGGTTCATGTAATCCAGTACTCTGGTTCAAGTACTGGATCCTGGATGAGTGTCAAGGGAATAGAACAAAGCAGAATGGTTGTTTGTAGCATTTACACAGTTAACTTCAGTATCGTACCTTAATAAATCTGTGTGGGGATAATAGAAGTCTCCTTTTTTTTTCTTCAATCCTTTGTTCCTCCAGTATATGACCAGCACTTCAGTTTGTTTTTCTGTATTATTGACAGCTAAATTCTCACTGATTTGACAATAAAAGGTTATATAGCACCACTTCTTCAATAGCCTCCTCTTCTTTGTCCTTTATAATTTGTACCTTGTATGAGGGTCTCACTGATCATTGCTGTTTCTCTAGTGTGGTGTCGCTTCACAGAATCACAGAACATTACGAATTGGAAGGGACCTCGAATGATCATCTAGTCCAATTCCAGTGCCAGAGCAGGATCACCTAGACCAAGTTGCACAGGAACATGTCCAGGCAGCCTGTTCCAGTGCTCTGTCACCCTCACTGTGAAGAAGTTCCTTGTCATATTGATTTGGAACCTCCTGTGTTCCAGCTCACACTGATTGCCCCTTGTCCTATCAGTAGATAACAAGGGGCAGCGGGTGCGAGCTGGAACATAGGGGGTTCGACATCAATATGAGAAGGAACTTCTTCACAGTGAGAGAGCACGGGAACAAGCTGCCCAGGGAGGCTGTGAAGTCTCCTTCTCTGGAGGTGTTTAAAACCTGCCTGGCCATGTTCCTGTGTGACTTGATCTAGATGATCCTGCTGTGGCAGGGGACTGGACTAGATGATCTTTCGAGGTCCCGTCCAATCCCTAATGTTCTGTGATTCTGTGACATTGAGAAGACCCTGGCTTCATCCTCCTGACATCCACGCTTCATATCATTAGAACTTCCTTCAGCATTTCTGATCTTCTGTTAGGTCAGAGCCCTATTTTTACTATCCACTGTACCTGACTTCTATTAAAGTTCTCGGATTTCTTTAGAAGCAGATTTACATTTGGCTTGTTATTTTCTTCTTCCTGTAATACATGAGTGAGTGTCTTTGCCTAAGAATCTTAGCTAAACTTAACCAACTGATCTTGTTAATGGGTATTGGTTGTTGGCCTGTTCTGTTAGGCAGATTAGGGAAAGGTTCAAAGATTCCTGGGGTGAAATTCAGGCCAGAAGCAAGGTCAAGTGCCACTTGCACATCAAAGCTTCATTGTTTAACAATAAGCAATAGGAAAAAAAGAGTGATGGAGAAAAGGGATGGAAAGAGGAAAGAGGATATAGCTATCACCACTGGAATCTAGGTGTCCTCAGATTCCCGCCAGCTTCTCATCTCTTGATGATCCTGTGGTGGGAGAAACTTCCAAAGTTCTTGCTAGGAAGCCACCCTTTTTAAGTCAAACTCTGCCCTCACTCCTTAATTTCACCTCTGCTGGTTTCTTGGCCAGTCTCAGTAGTTCTTTTTTCTTGTTGCTGAAGCCATCTAGAAGGCTCAAGGTCTTGTTATATTGTCCCAGGCTTAGTGAGGCTGAAGCTACACCTCGCCATCTCAAATCTCTTAAATCTTGTAGAGGGGGTCAGTTCAGTGGCACAGCTATGTGGGTCTCCAAATAGTGAGCCATCTGGTCTTGGTGGCTGGGGGGACAGCTGTTATTTCCACCCTTCTGAATAAGGCCATGTGGAGACAAAAGTCTTTGTGGGGATTAACAGTTGTTTTAAATGCTGCTCTAGTGCAGGAGGAATGGGGCAACTACTTTGTGACTGTAGACACATTCAAAATGTTGGATTCCTCGTGTACAGCAGGACTGCTCTCACACCTAAATACACTCTTTTCAAAATTGGGGTTGAAGATTGAAGGAAACTGTCTGAAATACCTAAATTCAACTAAATGAAATATTTATTTAGTATGTCACACATTGGGAAAGACTGGTCTATTAACAAGTGGGTACATTATTAGTGTGAAATGCTTTTAATTGTAAGGAATACTAGTTGGTAGTAAACTTGTGTATATGTATTGAGCGAGCTACTCATAATTGCACAATAAAGGCAATGACTTATGCAAGAACTATGATTTCTTGTTTCTCTCCACATCTCCCTTGCTTGCCCTTGTCTTTATGACTACAGACACCATTACTTTTTATCTTAGTCTTTTAATAAAGATAAGCTAGATAACCTCATACTGACGAGAAATTACCAAACAGCTCTGTGTTCACAAGCAACTGCATGTAAAGGCCAGGCTTAAGCCACAAGAAACATTAATGTCAAGGGAAAATTACTTGTCTTTCATTTGTACAGTCATCATAGAACGTGACCTGAATACATTTACTTCCATATTATAAATTGTGATAAAAGTCACCCCTGAATTCCATTAGTTAGCCTTTCTTAGAACTTTTTATCAGACAATATCAGCAAATCCATAGAGTTATAACCTCATTTTACAGGATGTGAAACAAAAAATATTGACAAAATTCCAGGAGGGCTGTCAGCAATCCTGTGTGCTGCAGTCATTATGCTGTCCTGGGCCCAGAGAGTACTGTGGGCATATTGACTTGACCATTTGATAAACAAACAAGAAGACTCTTGGGTTACCTATCCCTTCTTGGCTGCATCTTTTATTTTCTTCAGCCAGTCAGATGCTGTGCTGAACAAATAACACGGGTCTGAAAAAGCGGAGGGAAAAGAAGCTTGTGTTTCTCCTGTGAATTCTGCCAATATTCAGCCACTCTAGATCTCTAAAGCAATATAAAAGTGGTGGGTTGTAAGTGCAGGCAAGTAGCACATCTTTTGATTTGCAATCATTCACAGCTATAATGTAGCAGCAAGAGGAAGATGAAGATACAGAAAGTCAAGCAGTTTCCAGCAGTCAGGAGTGCAACCCTTCATTTGCCTGTGCTTTCCCCAGTGGGACTATGGGTGAGTAAGTTCCTGCATCCGTGTTAACCACAGTTTAACCTCAAACTCTCGGAAGGTTGACATGCTTGCTTGGCAACAATTGCTCCTCTCATTGATTTGAACTTCTTGATGGGGCAGGAGGGAGAGCAGCAAGGTGGATGTTAGGATCTGTTGCATCCTTACCCTTGGAGTGGGGTGTATTGGGGCAATTACACTTTTTTTGCACAATGGTCAGACTGCTGGGCTATAATTGTTACTTCAGCAATCTTCTGCTGCAGAAAAGACACAAAGATTAGTGTCCAACTCTGAAATGTTCAGCACAGGAGGGACATGAACCTGTTGGAGAGGGTCCAGGGAGGCCACAGAAATGATCAGAATGATGGGGTACTTTATGAAGACAAGCTGAGAGAGATGCGGTTGTTCAGCTGGAGAAGAAAATGCTCCAGACAGACCTTATTGTGGCCTTCTAGTACTTACACGAGGCCTACAAGAAAGATGGGGACAATCATTAAAAAAGAGGAGATTTAGACTAGATATAAGGAAGATATTTTTTACAGTGCGCATGGTTAACTGCAGAACAGGTTTCCCTGAGACCTGGTAGATGCCTCATGCCTGGGAATAGTCAAGGTCAGGTTGGATGGGTCTCTGGGTAACCCCATCTAGTTTAAGATGTCCCCGCTCACTGCAGGACTAGATGACCTCTGGAGGTCCTTTGCAACCCAAAGCATACCATGGTTCTATGAAATACGATGCCTTCTCCCTGTCTCCACCACGAGGAGCCCAAAAACGAGACGTACTCTGACCCTGAACAGGGTCCCATGTTGGCGGGGGCGGGACCGGGATGGCGGCGGGAAGGAGGGTCCGGACGCTGCCCTCCTCCCCTCCCTCCCCGGTCCTGTCCCTCCCCCGCCACCTCGCCCTCCCGGCGGCGCTGCTGACGTGTCTGCTCCCTCCCCGCTGCCGGCGCCCGCCAACATGGCTGCAGCCCCGCCGCCGGACCCCCGCCTGCTCCTCGCCCTGCTGCTGCTCCTGCCCGCGCCGCCCCCCCGCCTCCTCTGTGCCTCCGCCGGCACCGACCTGGGCCGCCGCTTCGCCGAGCGCAAGCGCTGCGCCGACCCCGAGTGCAGCAGTGAGTGGGGGGCTGCGGGGAAGGGGTGGGTGGGGTGCGTGTGCAGCAGGCGGCCGTCGAGGTGCGGTGGTCCCGGCCCGGCCTGGAAGGACCCCCACCGCCACGGGAAAAGATGCCAAAAGCCGCGTGGGCATTTCCCAGCGCTGCCCTCGGAAATGGGGGAGAATCGAGGAAATGGAATCGCGGCGCCCACACGCGTCGTTCCCCGCCTCCCGAGCAAGTTTGCAGCTCCCCGCAGCAGCTCGGGTTCGTGGTTTTGTCTGCCCTGCAGAGCCCTCCTGGAACAAACCCTCCGTCGGGGCGGTGCTCACAGCGCTGGGTCATTCCAGGGCTGCCTCGTTAGGACACAAATGTCATCTCTCACCGGGTCTAATTTAATGGTGATAATTAGCTTCATGGAGCGCTTCTGCACTGTGATTCCCAAGTGCTCTGTTAGTTGCCTCCATCGATGGTTTATTTTTTTGGTTTATATTTAATCTCTTATTTTAGTAGTACTTTCAGTTAAGTTTTTATCTCTGGACCTCATCTGGAGAATTGCATTTGTGGGGAAGCCTTGTTTTCTGCCAGCTAGCAAGTACCCTTTATGTGCAACTAGTTGATTATTATTAGTTGTTATTACATTAAAGTAATGCTTTTGTTTTTGTTTTCTCTGGACAGTGTTAATGTGCCGGGGGAAGGCAATGCAGGATTTTAAAGGCCCAGATTGTCGTTTTGTAAATTTTAAGAAGGGAGAAGCGGTGTACGTGTATTACAAACTCATAGGACAATCAACCGAGCTTTGGGCTGGCAGTGTAAGTACATTTGTTCTACTTGCTCCTCGTGGTGCTTTCTGCCATTAATCTTTTTTCTTTCCTTTTGCTTTGTAGAACACTTAACAGTGTGGAACACAGTTTTGAACGTAACTAAGTAGTGTAATGAACATTTTGAAACAGCTGTGAAATGGGATGAGGTTTGATCAGTACGAAGGTATTTAGTGCTGTGAAAAATGGGCACAGCTAATGTGTGCTGAAAACTGCTGTTGTGCTGAAAACCAGCCACTGCAGCACTGGGAGTCTGGGAGTTGTGGCCCACGAGCCTGTCTGGAAACCTCCCTTCCAATCTAGGGAAGCTTAAGCCTGTGCTTCTGTTTGCCTCTGACATGGTCTTATCCTGTGCTCTGTAATCCTCATAAAGATCATTCCATGGATACGTTTCAATCATGTTTCTCTTTGTAATATCCAGCTACTGTCTTCCCCTTTGCATCTAAACTGCAGTGAGAACCAGAGGGGAAAAAGGCAGCAAAACTAAAAAGAATAAAGGCAAACTTGATTTTTAAAAGGTTTGTGTCTCCTCTAGCTTTAATAATACACTGTAGCCAGCTTTCAAAGTAGTGGCCTTGTCTGAGTCATCATCTTTGGGCAGTCAAGAGAGAATTAATGGGAAAGGAGGAGGGTCTCCGTACTCGCAGTTCTTTTGTAGAAGATGCCTCTCAGTTTTGATGTAAAACACCTTATTTGTCTGACAAGCAGAACTGAGGTACCCTGGAAGAAGAGCAATCTTTATGAACCTCCCTGGCAGTCTAGAGATCACTTAGACCATGTCCCTGTTGCTCCTTCTCCTATGTAACTTTGTGTCTAAATCATTTACTTCAACCTCCTTTCTTTGGTCTTCTACAGTAGAAATACAGTTGCTTGGGACAGTGTCTAGGCTGCTTGGAGCAGCACCTGGGTGCTGACTGTGGGACTGGTGGTTTAGTGGAAAGTAGGATGTATCACTTTCTCTAACCTGTTCTGGCTGGGTGTGGACAGCCAAGCTCTCAGCAGGAGCTGAATCCAATTAGAGTGACACAGAAGAGAGCAGAAAACTGTAGCACATGGTTAAAGAAGAGTTTATAATTGCATCATGCTGGTAATTCCCTTCTGACATGTACTGTACCATAAATAATCTGGTTAATTAGCTGGTAGAGGTTTCCAGGGCTGCCAGTTCTTGAGACGCAGAGTAGCAGCATGGGGCCAGTTTTGCATCTTCTAAGAAGGTGTAATGCAGGGTGCAAGATCAGACAGCATGTTTGAGGTAATTGCTGAGTTAATATTCAGTTTAGTTATTCACTGATAGGAAGCTCATGCAACAGTTAGGTGTGTCTCCAAGTTAAAAGGATGTTTACTTTGACTCTAACAACTAAAAGCTGCAGTTGGCAGGTCTAAAAGAATTTCAGAGCTCCAGTTTATTTGTTGTTGTGTTTTTAATAGTGTTACCGTATGTTATAGTGTTCTATGTTTATAGATGTTATGCTGTATTATATTCTAGTGTTCTATGTTTCTTATAGGGCTTGGTGACAGACTCATTCCTTTCCTTTGGTTTCTGGGATCTTTATTTCTTTTTTCCCCAGTTTGGTTGACTGCTTCTGCATTAATCGTGGTGCTGTAATAACCAGCATGCGATCGCTGCAGCGGGGTCAGAGGTGCTGACACTCAGTGTGCTGAGTATGGCATTGGCGTGCCTGCCCCTGTCCCTGAATCGCAGATAGCACTGGCATCTCTCTTGTACAACGTGACTTCTCAGGCCAGATTTAAAATAAATCAATCTCAAGTTGATTTATGCAGACCAGCCGTGCCTGCTGCGTGCAGTCAAGGAGCGAGGGGGAGGCTGTGGCTTGGTAATTAAAAACAGGCTACCTAGCAAGGTTTGAGATCAAACAAATGCTTCTGCCACAGCCCTTTTGAGATCTCATCATATGACTTTGTGCTCATGTTTTTTGTTTGGTCTTGCATATCTACCCTACTGCTCTTTCCCATTCCCCAAAGTTTTGGGAGAAAGTACTTATTGGGGCATAATGGAAACTATGAGATCAAGGGATAACTGGTATTCTGATCTTTGTATGGGGCACAGGTTAGGAGAATGTGTGTATAATAAGCTTCAACTACTGCAACCTGGGGCTTATTTCTAACAAGTTGTAAATACAGGTTCTAATCCTGATACCAATTTTGAGAAGCCATGAGAAGTATAACAGTGTTTCTGACCTGAAGGGAGATGACCTGATCAGCAAAGAGCCTTTTCTCCAGGGCTAAAAAGTCTGTACCAGTTGGGTCTGGGCTTTATTTGCTTTTGCTTTTCTAATTCACTCCACCCTTTTGAAGCCATTGTTGATTATTTTTCCCCTTCTGCCAGCAAGCTTGCTGTACTGTAACAAAACAGATCCTTTATTTTATGATCCTAGTCTTGTATACTTTATTCTTTGCAGAACTCCCATTTTGCTCTGAGAGAATTTTGCATGTGCAAAAAATTCTGGAACCCAGCTCTAATATGTGTTCTCTGCATTATCTGGCGTGCAATTTATAGCAGAACTGTCCAAACCTTGTTAATAAGGCAAAGCAAATGCTTGGACAGTATTCAATGACCTTTGTTTAAGAGTGATTTTATGTTATAAATTTCACAAATTCAGTTGAAGGAAAATACTTGGGTTTTTTTCCCAAAGCTGGAAGATGGGGCTTTCGCGGTTCAATGCACAGTGTCCTGCTCTAAAACTAGTCTCCTCTTCAGTATCCACCTCACATGGTTTACTCTGTCAAACTGTGTTACGTAGACTTTCCTCCTGTGCATTTCTCCTACACTCTGCCGTCTTTAGTAGAAGATTGATTTCTCGGTTCAAGGGCTGAACTTGATTCCTTTGATTCAAGGTCCTCGTGGTACAGAAAATGAACTTGGCTGCAGATAGTGAGGTTTTTTTGTTTGTTTTCAAACCTTAGACATGGGGTAATAAAAAAGAAAGCAGAGGGGGAAATTCAGGGTAAGATAGGAAGACAGAGTATGTCTGGAGGATGTAGACAATCAGGAATTTTTTTCCTGTTTCTTTGTTTTCTTAATAATGCCAACATTCACAAAGGGCAGCCCAAACCAACTCTTCTTTGACTGCTGTTCTGCACTTTAGGCACCTGCGACACCTGTGCTTTAGGTGTGTGGGATTTAAGATGAAAATGAGTTGAACATCTTTCCCAGCTGTCTGCTCTCTTTGAGTGTGAGGTAGGTGATGTGAGGGTCTGGCTTCTTGGTCAGTGGTGGTTGGTGAATCTTCCACAGCTGGCTGTCACATGTGGGCACCAGTGGGAACAGACACTGCACACACAGTGTTCCATCCACCCATGGCATTTTAACTGGGAAATGAGTGGAAGTGAAGGATACACTTTTTTCTCCCTTACTTACTTGCATTCATAGTGCCTTTCCTCTGTGGTGTCTATAGAGAATGAAGAATAATTCCTTTATTTGCACAATGAAGCATTTTTTCCCTTACAAGAGAGGACTTGTAGGGAGAGAAGCAGATGAAATTTTGGACATGCAGATCCCATATGGCTCATAAACCACATAAGTGGCAAACTGGGTCACTGCAGAGGACTTCTATGGTCAGCAGCTTGGATTACCCTAAATGATTTTCAAATTGCAATGCCTAATTATAATGATAGTCATGGAGATTAGTCTGAAAGGAGGCTACTTTGAAGCTTTGGCTTTTGTTTTTTGGAAAGATAATTTAAAACTGGAGTAGAAGTTTGTAGAGGGAAACAGGCCGGTTGCTACTCTGCAATAGTGAGACCACATCTGGAGTGTTGTGTCCAGTTCTGGGCCCCTCAGTTCAAGAAGGACATAGAGCTGCTGGATGGTATCCAGCATAGAGCCACAAAGATGATGAAGGAAGTGGAACACCTCCCTTATGAGGAAAGGCTGAGGGAGCTGGGTCTCTTTAGCTTGGAGGAGACTGAGGGGTGACCTCATTAATGTCAATAAATGTGTGAGGGGTGGGTGTCAGGAGGATGGAGCCAGGCTCTTCTCAGTATCATCTGGTGATAGGTCAAGGGGCAATGGATGCAAGCTGGAATGTAGAAGGTTCCACATAAATATGAGAAGGAACTTCTTCACAGTGAGGGTAACGGACCATTGGAACGAGCTGCCCAGGGGGATTGTGGAGTCTCCTTCTCTGGAGATGTTTCAAACCTGCCTGGATGTGTTCCTGTGTGACTTGGTCTAGGTGATCCTGCTGTGGCAGGGGGATTGGACTAGATGATCTTTCAAGGTCCATTCCAATTCCTAATGTTCTGTGATTCTATGATTCTGTGAAACTGTCATACAGAGCACACAAGGACAAGCTTGTGAATTTTGAATTGCTTAGTGTCATTCCCATTCCCAGTGATTGCCAATAATAAACCTGCAGACATGCTACCTTGACCATAAAAGTATCTCTCTCTTTACGAAAAATGGGGAGGTGATAGATTTAATTGTTTTTTTTAAAATATACATGTAACTACCTTCACATACATCAACTGTGGAAGGTAATATTTGAATGAGAAAGAGATGAAAAAGGGAAGCCTAATATGTGTCACTGCTTACTTCACTTGCATAATGACAAAACAAGAAAGCACTAGTACATACTGTTTACTTCACACCACTTTCTGCTTTTTTCTATGCTGTTCTAAATACAGAAAACTTGAAGCCAGGTTCACTTCTTTCGGTGTAACAATACCTGTATGTATGTGTCCCTAACTGTTTTGGCATTACTGGTTTCCTTTTTAATTTGATCTCTTCCTAAACAAACTCTTCAAGAAAATTGGCAACTGTTCTCTTCCTCCTATAAGACAATATTGAGGAAATGGCCAACAGTTCCCCCCCACCCTGGACATCTTGGTCATCTAGGAACTCTGTACCTTTCTAGGTGTGTCTGCCAGGCTCTAATTGCCTGAACTATCTAATCTGCCTAGTGATAGCATGCTCTTAATATTGGCTTCTTGACAGCTCTTGTCAGAACTCTCAAGTGAGAGCATTACTGTGTAGATCTTATCTGATGATAAGAGATTCCTGTCTTGCCCTGTTTGCCTTGGCTTAAGAGGTTGACTTGCTTGAAAATAGTCACCTGCAGATAATCTTTGCTTGTATTAGTCTCTGAAGAACAACAATGTGTTTGCAGAGGATGTGTATTTACACACAAGTTTTAAAGTAGATTATTACCTCAGGAAAGATTTTGCATTTTCCTGAAACCTGCTTTAAGAATGTACTTTTTTCCTTAAGCTACAAAGTGAGCATATTTCAGGCTATAATATTGTGTGTGGATGTAAATCTTACTAGTCAAAGATCCTTCTCTGTTTGCTACTCGAGAAAATACTTGAGGTGATTGTGGTGTCAGCGAGAGTGCACAGCAGCAGCTAAAGCACCTGAGCCAGAATGCCGGAGCTTCACTCACCTAATAATTTGTTTTAAGTCAGGTTTTAAAATATGTACAGTGAAACTTTCCAGTTTCACAAGGGTGTTGTGAAATCTTAAGTACAAAACCTTAATAAAAACTCTTGCATAAAGATATTGCTAATAGTTTTCTCCTAGTCATGGTGTTAAACTTTATTTAGAAATACTTGAAGTGAGTTTGAAATGCTTCCTACTGGTGTCTGTAATTAGGACTTCAACACAGCCATGTGATTCCAGAAGCTTATTTTCTGTTTCTTGTTTTGTTTTATGGCAGGTTGGAAGTGATTTTGGATATTTTCCAAAGGATTTACTTGAAATAAATCATAATTATTCCAATGAGGAGCTAGAATTACCAACAGACGTAAGTCTTGTTACCTTTTCATTTGGCTTCTTACTGTTTCTTACTTCAGCATTCAATAAAATCCCTGAGGAGAAGGGGAATATCTGTCATCCTTAGTTGCTATTGTTAGTAAGCAACTAAGCATGTGCAGAGATACACACACCTGTTGAAGAGTGGAATGTTAGCACAGCTGGAGGTACCTTCAGAACCATATCAAGTTCAACAAGTGTAGGGTCCTGCACCTGCAACGCCGTGCACCAGTACAAGCTGGGGTCTTCTGCAGGAAAGCAGCTGTGTGGAAAAGGACATGGTAATCCTGTCAGACAACAGGCTGACCATGAGCCAACAGCATGCTTTTGTGGCCAAGAAGGTCAGTGGGATCCTAGGATGCATTGAGAGGAGTGTGACAGCAGGTTGAGAGAGGTTCTTGTCACACTTTACTCTGCCCTGGTGAGGGTGAGTCTGAAGCACTTGTATCCAGTTCTGGGCTCCCTGATTCAAGAAGGACAAGGTCCTGGAGACAGCACAGCAAAAGGGTGTTAAGGTAATTAGGGGACTGGAGCATCTCTCTTCTGGGGAAAGGCTGAGGTCCTTGGGTCTTTTCAGCCTGGAAACAGACTGAGGGAGGATCTCATTAATGCTTATAGATATGTAAAGGATGCGTACCAGGAGGGTGGGATCAGTCTTTCTGCAGTAGTGCTCAGAGATAGGACAAGGGCTAATGGGCAAAATATGGAACACAGAAAGTTCCATTACTTTGAAGATGACAGAGCACTGGAACAGGCTGCCCAGAGAGGTTGTGAAATCTGGAGATATTCAAAACCAACCTGAACATGTTCCTGTGCAGCCTGTTCTGGGTGATCCACTGTTCTAGCAGGGGAGTTGGACTAGGTGATCTCCAGAGGTCCCTCCTGTCTCCTACCATTCTGTGATTCTATGTAATTTACTTTGCTGTATTTCTCTCTAACCAACCAGTCTCATCACCGTAATAAAGAAAACTATCTTTGTGACTACTTGGTTTAGGTGATCCTGCTGTTGCAGGCGGATTGGACTAGATGATTTGACTAGATGATAGGTCCCTTCCATCTATGATTCTATGATTCTATGATGATTCTATGATTCTATGATGATTCTATGATTCTATGATGATTCTATGATTCTATGATGATTCTATGATTCTATGATGATTCTATGATTCTATGATGATTCTATGATTCTATGATGATTCTATGATTCTATGATGATTCTATGATTCTATGATGATTCTATGATTCTATGATGATTCTATGATTCTATGATGATTCTATGATTCTATGATGATTCTATGATTCTATGATGATTCTATGATTCTATGATGATTCTATGATTCTATGATGATTCTATGATTCTATGATGATTCTATGATTCTATGATGATTCTATGATTCTATGATGATTCTATGATTCTATGATGATTCTATGATTCTATGATGATTCTATGATTCTATGATGATTCTATGATTCTATGATGATTCTATGATTCTATGATGATTCTATGATTCTATGATGATTCTATGATTCTATGATGATTCTATGATTCTATGATGATTCTATGATTCTATGATGATTCTATGATTCTATGATGATTCTATGATTCTATGATGATTCTATGATTCTATGATGATTCTATGATTCTATGATGATTCTATGATTCTATGATGATTCTATGATTCTATGATGATTCTATGATTCTATGATGATTCTATGATTCTATGATGATTCTATGATTCTATGATGATTCTATGATTCTATGATGATTCTATGATTCTATGATTCTATGATGATTCTATGATGATTCTATGACTCTATGACTCTGTGACTACATATGGGTTTTCATTTCAGGAAACAGACTTTGTTTGCTTTGATGGTGGAAGAGATGATTTTGATAATTATAATGTGGATGAGCTTTTGAAGTCATTGCAAGAGATGACAGCAAATGAAGGGAAAACTGAATCAAGTGATCCAGGGACAAAACAGGTGGAAGGAATTAATAGAGATGAGGACATTGAACAGTTTGATACAGTAAACTCACTTGATGCTTTGGAGATGGATAATCTTGAGCTAAGCACAGAAGAAGATAAGGAAACCCCCACCATGACAGAGAAAGTGGACAGTCCTCTTACAGGAGCAGCTGAAAATACTGGGGAAGACTCCAGTGCCAGTAGTCATGAAGAAAACTCTCAGGGAGATAAAATTGCACATGAGCACTTGAAAGGAATGATACATGAGAAACTAAAAGGGCTAGAAAGTGAAAATACCAAAAACACCAGTTTTCCTCAGGGTGAAACCAGTCAACTTGACAAAGAGAATGAAGAAGTCGATACCTATACACTTTTAAACAGAGAGATCTCTGTGAACTTGAAAACAAAAATTGGCTCAACTGCTGATGCTGTTGTATCAGATGATGAAGTGACTCACCTTGTCACATCATTGGAGGATGATTTGAATGAAGATTTGAGCATTGACTCTCACGATGCAGAGGAGGAGCTGGACTTTGCAGATCATTCTGAAGAAATCCCTTTGCTGTCGTTCATGGCAGAGGAAGTAACTGCATCCCCAGCAGATTTAGAAGATGATGAAAATTATGACACTGAGTCACAAACTCATGAACCTGATGAAGATGCAAAGGGTGCTACAGAGCTAGATAACCAAAGAGACAATGAGGAAGAACCCAATTCAGATACATTGATTCTTAAGGATGCCTTGAATAAGAGCAAGAAGTCAAGTGACAGTGTACATGTGGACAGGTCCAAATCTAAACAAACAAAAGAGAACCAGGAGGAGGTGATGCTAATTAATAAAAAAGAAGCACCAGCAACAACTCAGTCTGAGGATTTCTCTGAAGAACTCCTTAGAAAGGAGCCTTTAGGTACCGGAGTTTTGGTTTCCAAAGGAAAAATAAACAAAACTGACCAGTTTGAAAAGCAGCTCACAGCTGATGGAACTGAGTCACATACCAAAGTGCTGGAGGATAAAGCTGTGCCTGATTCTCATATTTTACCGAGTCCTCGTGATGATCTGGATTACAAATCACTTGTTAAAAGCAAGCAAGATGCTTTAAAGTCATCTGTTGGTGATACTAACAAAAGTCCAGAAAGAGTACCGCTTGTACAAATAGCGAAAGATAAGAAAAAGCTTGAGGATGACACCTTGGAAGAAGGTCTGGAAGGTGATCTAAAGAACAAAAAATTATGGGAGGATACAAAGGAGGAAGGAAGAACTGAAAAGCCTTCTGTTGATGTTCCAGCCAAACCAGCAGAAGAGGTAAAAAATGCATCTCAAAGTGACTTAGGGGATACTGACCTCTTGAAAGAGAAACTGGAGCATGGAATGCCTGCTGTGGAGAGAGAAATTTTAAGACATGAAGGAGATTTGAAACAAACAGGGAAGACCTATCATGAAAATGAAAAAAATGCCTATATCGACAAAGAATCAGAAACAAAAAGGAAAAACATGAAGGAAACCCATGCAAGGGAGGGAGAGCCAAGTGATAGAGCAGCTGTTGTACAAGCTAAACCTTGGGAAAATAAGACTGAGTATTCGGAGGCAGACGTGAAAGAAGAGCTTTCAAGAAATCTTGGCAAGATGACAGTATTTGAAGAAAGTATTGAGAAAATCTCCCCTGAAGAAAAATCAAAAGGCACTGCACAGAATACTAATACAGAGAGTGCTACTCAGCAACGAACTGCACGTACTGAGTATGCAGACTCAGGCAGGAATCTTGGCACAAATTTAGCTAAAGAAAGAACACTAAGACCAGAACTGCAATCTGAAGAGCCAGATGCTGAAGACGACCCTAGCTTGAAACAAGTAGAGGAAGAGCTATTGGAAGATGAGAACGCTGCAAGTGCAAAGCTGTCACAAGCAAGGGCTGCAAATGTACAGGGTAATATACCACATGTTAAAAATACAAACCCTGTATTCGAAGTATCAAGTGAAGCTGTTTCAGGAACCTCAAAGCCTGCTTCTGAAACAGCAGAGGAAACAAACTCATTTTCTAAGGAGGCTAAAAAACCAATCATCCAAGATGAAAATAAGACTGGGAAGAAAGAAGTTGAGGTACCAGTGAGTGAAGATACTAACCTGGATGAGATGGAACATGTTATGGAAGAGTCTTCTGAAGCTGAGGAACCATCAGCTGTGGAAGAACGTAATTTCCAGCCTCCTGACACAGAAGGCAGCCATCACTTCAACCAAAGGAAAGATCACCTTCTAGAGGGCATTTCACAGAAGTACTCAGAAGGGGTGCAAGCGCACACAAGAAATGACCCCCAGCAATCTGCACATTTCCCCAGCACTGCTGACAGCTCAGCAGCCACAAATGACACTGTGACAGACTTCAGTGAGTCTGTGAAGCGGCTCGCAGTAACCAGAGAGTTTCTTGATGACAAGCGTGTAGTGCGTCTACAAAAGTACCTCGGGCTTCAAAACGTGTTTAGGATAGAAGCCATGTTTCATGACATGAAGGTAGAGATGGAGCTTGCTCGGAAGGCAAGCCATCACAACGAAGATGTAGAAAAAACTTTGGACCAGATACTTGAGTTTTCAGAGACGAGTGTTATGGATTTTGTAGGAAAAACTCTGGATTCCAGGGTGGCAGAAAATAAAGAAGAGGTAGTGAAAGAGTTGGATTTGTATGATGAGGAGAGCGCCCTGATGGATGACATTCAAGAATTAATATATTCTTTAAGGAGTAAATATTCATCTGTCAGCGAGAGTGTCCCACTGGCATCTATTCCAGAGCAGGAAGATGATCAGCTACACCTCCAAGGTAGGATGTTAAACCAGCTAACAAACAGATGAAACAGAAGAAAACACCTATTCCAGATAAGAGTAACCCAGAAAAGCTCTAGGAAGAGCGTAAGGGAGCATAACTGAATGGGGCCCCTTGGAATCTGCTAGGGCTTTGCTTAATTTTAATATGTATTTTTGGCATATTGATGGGTGGCCCAGGGCTAAGTCCTTAGAGAAAATGTTGTTGAGCTTAGCATGTGTGTTCTTAAGGGCCAAGTTCTGTCAGATAAGTGGTATCTGTGCATGAATAAGAATGGCTAGAAGGAGCCATTCAGGTCATGTCTATGCCCCCTCCCCTCAAGAAACAGGGATTCACATATGGTAATGTGCTAAATTGTCTAGAGGGTTTAGAGCAGTCTTCTTTATTTCTGAACTAGCTAGCGCCTAATTATGAGAGATCTAGTCAATGCACCTAAAATCTTGGGTGTTCCTATTGTCACATTTTTTTGCCTACATTCATAAAAGAGTGTAGAAGTGGAAATACTGAAGAAACAGATATTTTGGTGGCGTAAGAATCAAAGGTAGAGTCTACCACAGACCTCCTTTCCTAATTAAGGTGATAAGAAACACTCTTAGCAGGGCTCTGGTTACAGTAGTACACATTAAGTGTGTGATTCTGATAGTCATGAACAGTGAAAATATTTCACCTTGTAGTATTTCATTGCAAGGTCAGCAGTCCTTACCTTGCATAGACTCCATAAAAACATTTAATTACGTGTTACTTAAAGTTGATTGAGAATGTATTGGAAGCAATACACAAGCTGAACTGTTAAAAAAGCATAAAGAAAACTCTGGTATATGCAGTATTTAGCTGGAGACAGCTGTGGGTAAGAAATCAACATAGCTTAGGGCTCAATTAATGTTTCTCTCTCTGTTGCAGACAGTGCGAAAGAGGCTGAATATAATAAAGTTCCCAGCAGAAACCCAAATGTCATAGATGAGAACAACGAGGAATTTCAGCAGCCTGAAGATAAGAAGCCAGAACAGCCTGCTGTAGGGAAGGAGGAGAGGGCTGATAATACCCTACCTGAGCATGAGGAGGACAATTTACCTGATAATAGAGAATCCCAAGAAGGGTATGATAGTGAAAGAGGATCATCGCTGCTGGAGGAGACTTCCTTTGGTTCAACTGATTTGGGACAGAGTGTCAGGGAAGATACTACTGAAGGTAACATTTTCAAATTGCATGATTTTGTTCTTACACTCTTAAAAAGAAGAATGGATGAATGTTCTTTAGGCAAATGCTAAGGTTTTTCACTAATATTTTCATTGTATGTTGCTGTAATCCTAATGGCTTTCACTAATCTGTGACAGTTCCTCTAGCGGCTGTGTTGTCTTGCTGCCACTCCTCTCAGAAGTGATATTTTCTGCTACCTTTTTGTACCAGAAATACAAGCTCTTCTGTAAGTGTCCTAGTCAGAGCTCTGTGCTTGAGCTGGATTGCATCTTAGGATGGTAGAGGTAAAGAGCAAAGTTATGGGTAGCATACATCAGCCCTGGGTTTTCCCCTGCTTGCAGGGGGACTGACATTGTAACCACAAGTTTGGAACTGTAGCTCCCTTCAGAGTTCAGTAATTTCTGGCAAAGATGGTGCTGGCAAAATGTTTCACTCTGTTCTGCTGAGGCCTTGTCCCTCTCCAGAGGTTACTGTGTGTTGATTGGTCATTATGCCAAGGAAGGATCTGCTTTGCTGTGGAACTACCTTTGACTGTTCTCAGTGCTAATCTCAGCTTTGCCATTCTCATTATGTTTGAGAAGTCTGTCGTGACTGGGTGTTGAGAAAAAAGTCTGGCATGTCTTGCTTAACCTTTGTACACTGCTAAGGTACTGTGCTGTTCTTGTAGTCAATGACTTTTGAGCAGCTTCTGAGTTCTGCGGGAAAGCCTAGGTTCACTGCAAAGATACCTAAAGAATTGTAAATTGCTAGTGGATTACCTATGTGATAAAGCATTTGGATGTACAGTTTACAGGAGCACGCTTTGTTACTTCCTGAACAGCAGTTAAATGCTTTTTGCTGGGAATCCCTATCCTGCTGAAAGCGTTGAGAAGAAACAGGGCAGATGATTGTAAAAGCACTGTTTGCAGAAGTTGTTTCATTTTGATTCTGCTCGTAGCAGCTATAGCAGTGCAGGGAAGAGGTGGCAGGCTTCAGATCAGGGTAGAAGTGAACAGTTCAAAGCTCAGATCATACTAACAGTGCTGCCAGCTTTATAGAAGACATTGGCTTACTGATGATGAACTGGCAAGAGTGTGCTGTGTTGTTGTTGACCTGCTGCTGCAGCTGGCTTGGCAGTGACTGCATCTTCTCACAAGTGGCAAGTGATATGACGAGGAAATGCCCTTAAGTTCTGTCAGGAAGTTTAGATTAGACTTTATTAAAACTGCCTTCATTGAAAGAATGGTCAAGCACTGGAACAGGCTGCTCAGGGAGGAGACTGAATTGCCATCCCTGGATGTGTTTTAAAGTAGTGTGGATCTGGAACTTAGGGACAGGGCTTAGCAGTGGCCTTGGGACAGTTGGGTTAATGGTTGGACTCGATTATTTAATAGTCTTTTCCAGTCGGAACTGTTCTCTGTGTCCCTTTCTAAAGCAGACTGCAGAATATCCCAATTCAAAGTACTTTTGCCTTTCTCTTCACTCGAGCACCGGGGACGCAAAAAGATCTCTCCTCGGAGGCGGGGTGGCTGGGGGGCCAGCAGTGGGTCACACCCGTGACCGGGTTAGTGCAGTCCGGCTGAGATGGGCGCTGCCACTCGATGACGAAACGCGTGTTCGTGCGGTGACACCTCTTTTCTCTCTTTCCGTATCTCCTCAGAGACCGAGGAGGGCGCGGCTCGGCCTGCAGCCCACGGAGCGGAAGACGCGGCGCAGGAGCTGTTGCGGCGGGTGAGCGGCCAAAGATGGCGGCGGCGCGCGGTGATGACGCAGCGCGGCAGGAGGAGGGCGGCGCGGAGGCTGGTGGGGGGGTGCGTGTCACTGTAGGCTGACGTGTGCCTGGAGGAGGCTGGGTCGAGCCGCCATGGATCCCCCGGCGCGGCGGCTGCTGCAGGTGCGCCCGGGTGGGGATGGGTAGGAGAGGTGTGGGGGAGGTTTGTCGCCGGAGGATCCCCGCTGCTCCAGACCGGGACCGCCGCCTGCCCGGGCTCCGTCGCACCTCGGGGCAGGAGAAGTGCCTGCAAAGGCACGGTTCGGCCCCTACAGGGGGAAATGCTCACTGTGCTCAGGCACTTGCTGCTCTCAGCCGCGGCCGGGGAGAAGCAGTGGTGGTGTGGCTGGTGCAGAGCCCTGCGCGGCCTCCGTGCGGCCGGTGCCGCTTATTTCCCAGCACCGTGTCGGTACCGGCCGCGCTGTCCCGGCGGGGCACAGTTCCGCAGTCAGTCGGTGCTCTCTGGCCTTCAGGGAGCCCTGTGACAGACACATGACCCTGTGAGCGGGACCCCACCAGGTACGAGATCTGAGCTGCTTGTCGCTCTGAACGTCCACGTGTAAAGCTGCTTGGGTTTTTCTCTTTTCCCATCCTCAAGGGTTTAGAAGTGCACATGTGGAGCTTCAGGATGTGGTTTAGCAGTGGGCTGGTGCAGCTTGGCACAGTGAGTTAGACAGGAACTTCTGGAGAGGGTCCAGCCAGGGAAACTAAGATGGTTGGGGGGCCTAGTACCTCTCTTGGAGAGACTTGGGGCTCTTTGGCCTTGAGAGGAGACCTGATCTATAAATACGTGAAAGGTGGCTGTAAAGAAGATGGAGACAGACTGTTTTCAGTAGAGCTCAGTGATAGGACAAGGGGCAATGGGCACAAGCCGCAATACAGGAGGTGTCATTTAGGTATGAGTCAAAATACTATTTACTGTGTGGGTGACAAAACACTGGAACAGGCTGCCCAGGGAGGTTGTGGAGTCTTCTTCTCTGGAGTCTTGTGCAGTCTTTTCTAGGTGGTCTAGCTCTGGCAGAGTGGTTGGACTAGATGATCTCTAGAGGTCCCTTCCAATTCCAGCCGCCTGTGATTCTGTGATGATTTGACTGGATGATCTTAAAGGTCTTTTCCAACGTAAAAGATCCATGATTCTATGATTATTTGGCTGATCAGATTGCTACTAGCACTGTGTACCGCGCCTATCAGCTTATTTTGGTCTAAGGGTTCGTTGCCAGCAGATTGTTAACTGCCAGGTGTCTAACAGATACTCACATTTTGAGGTTGAACTGCAAACAGCAAACTGCTGTGTGGTTTTCATAATTCTCAGTTTTCAGTTTACAGAACAAACTACAAGAAAGCTCTAGATTGTTCTCTGGTTTTCTGAGAGGAATAAAAGCACTTGTCAGACTGCTTATTTTGCCTGTTTCATGAAAACATACTGAAGGTTGTCAATGGGGTCACTTTTCAGTTGGTTGCTACCCTGCCTGAGGAAATTCGTCCTGGTCCTGATTTCCATGGGCTTCCATGGGAACCTGTTATTATCACTGCCTTAGTGGGAATTGCCACCCTTGCTATAATTTTTTGGAGAACCTGCCTTTCGGTGAGTATACTTCGTGCTTGTTTGTAAGCCTGATGAGATTTTATTTACTGAGCCATCTTTTGTGTGGTTTAACTGTTTCAGCATTACCAAACAATACTAAGTCTTAGTGGTTTTATGGTTTCTGTTTAGAACAGTAATGTGAACTAAATGCTGTAAATCAGCTGTAATTTTCTTCAAACCAAGAATCATTTCCTTTAAGCAATTAATTGAAAATTGTTAACAAGGGGCAGTCTGGAAAGCAAAATAGGGGAGTGTGATGTAAATCAAGAAGGTCACAGGGGAAGGGTCAGCAGATCTTTGAAATGAGAAGCCTTCCATGTGCTTGAGCCTGTTGCTGACTGTCTCCAAAACAAGCAGTTAATCCTGCCCGTTTCATACTGTCCAGCTGCTTGCAGGCACTGCTTTTAGAAATCAAAACACCTGATCTTAATTCTCACTCCAGGGCCCTTTCCCCACTATTTTCCTCACTCTGCGTTTGTCCTCCTTTTGCCAACACGCATAATTTTCTATGCAAGAAACATAACCATCCCTAGTTCTTGGTTTTGTAGTGCTGTATCTCCTTGGGAACTGAGAGACTGATATCAAATAGGACAGTTTATTTTACAGCTGTCCACTTCAGTGATGAGGTGCTCTGGAAGTCTGTGAATAAAGCCTGAATGCTTGTCCTAAATTCTATTTTATTTTTGTTAAGGAAATACTGTCTGTAAAATGCTGGTATTATTTTTATGAGTGTAGTTTTGATACTGAATACATAGGGTTGGTTTTGGATGCAAAGCAGTGTTAACAGTGTAAAAACTTCTGGAATTCTTTTCGAGGGTTGAGTTGGAAATGAGCAACTGTTGTGTAAACATTGCTTTAAAAGGATCAGACCCTGCAAATGTGTTTTGTGTCTGCAGGTTTGTGACTGTAATTTGGTGCAAAATAGTCCAGCTTCCTCAATGCAAATTGGATTAGGGCAGTTTCTGCTCTGCTTTCAGCACTGAGTACACAGACACAGATATGTACCAAGGCCCTTCTAGGACAGGGCATTAACCCTAGGCGCTTTTATTAGAGAGCAGCTTAAGCTTGTTTGGAGTGTTATTCAGTGCTCTTGTTGACAGAGAAAGCTGTGTTTTCCATTTTCCACATGCTTTTTTTTTTTTGTACACAGATTAAAATGCTTTTTTTCTGTATGAGAGGTAAGTAAAATGTTTCACTTAATACTTTGTATGGCTAATTCTGGGGTTTTTTTTCTCTCCTGTAGGTAAAGAGTAGACTATATCAAGGTAAGTGTCTCTGTGCCTTTCAGTGTACTTTTTGCTTAGGCATTTAAAAGTTTCCAAGACATTTTTTAGAGGACCAGGTATTAATCTCCACCCCCTTTCAAGGAGAGTGATTAATACTAAGATTTTTGGTGTAAACCAGGCCTGCAGATGGTAATTAGTTGCACGTGAGGATTTCAGTTTTGTTTTGGATGCTGCTGTGATCAGGAGAAACAGTGCAGCTCACATCTATAGATTAAACGTCAAGGAAAAGCTCCATGTTATTTAACATAAATGTGACCCATTGGTTTTCTGGTGTGATGGTAGTGGAGCAGAGTTTGTTTTGGTTTTCTGAAAGCCAGTGGATGTGCTTTTGCTTGTTGCATCTCACAGAATAGTAGCTGGTTCCTTTTGCCTTTATGGATTGAGGGCAGCCTGAATGTGCAGATTTTCCTGTTGTGAGCACATCACTTTTTATAAGAGCGTTTCTTCAGCTTCAAGTATATGAAGTCAAAGTGTACTGAATGGAAACACTTAGAATTCCAAGTTGGGTTATTACTGAAATAATTGAATACAAAAACAGAAATAGTAAATAATTGTCTTAATGTGCTACTTACCACACATTCCTCTCTAGTTTTCCTTGTACTGCAGTTTCCTTCTATATATTGATGAGCTGAAAAAAATCCGTCTTAGGCTTGGTACAGGTGATTCTGTGCTGCAGAACAATTATTGTTACTGGAGCGGAAAATCACTACTCATTGTGTAATTGCGTAGCAGCTGTCCCTAAAAAAGTGAGGAACATAGATCTAATAATTTTTTCCCCCAAAAACATTCTCTTGTGTGATAATGCGAGAAGACTACTAAAGCTAAGAATTAATTGCTATTAAAATCCTTATCAAAAGATTTTAAGAAGATGCTTGAGAAGATCGCATTTGGAGTCCCAAAGATAAAATCATGACAGTAGTAAAATTGAGAGACCAAGCCAACATGGGGGTGCCTGACCCTCTTGAACTGCTGAGAAGGGTCTTGTACCTTAGTTATCACTTATTGTCTGCCTTCCCCCAGAGCAGGAATGGCTGGGGATACTCTGGCCCAGAAACCTTTGTGTAGGTGGGAAAGGAGGAGCAGCGTCTATTGTACCCTGTGGGATGCAGTTGGAACAACCAGTGCGTCCTGTTTGTGCCCTGCAGTGAGGCAAATGGAGTGTGGGGTGTTCAAATATGGGGGTGGTTTAGGACTTGAAAAAGAAAGATGATTGAATGTTCTTTAATCTGTGATAAAATAATTTAAGATTATTAATGGTTTTCCTTTAATCCTAAAGATTGGTTGGCGGCTTATTTAGGTTGAGAAATAACTGTTGCTTGGTCACAGCTCTTGCAAGAGCCATTAGAAAGTAGTGCAGCTCCATGAGCCTTACTAGTGCTATCTGTTAGCCCAGTCTCTATTGCCAGTAGGTCTTTCGGAGTTTGCACTGTATTATCTTTGCTGATGAAATACTCAGCTTCAATGTAGCAGAGAGGTGGTGGTTGGGTGTTCCATCTCCTTAAGTGTTGCAATCTGAGACTGCTCCAGCATCCTCACTGCCACTCTTCCCTTGAACGTACCTGATCTGTGTATAGCCAGCCCCTTACTCTGCTCTGCTGTGCTTTCTGTGACCACCTTCTATGAAATGGATGCAGGAGCTCCCTGCGCTGTGTCAGGGTTCAGTGCTTTTTACCAGCTTGTTTCCAATCTTAGCTTGATATGGAAGCTGGAGATGCTTAGACTCCTGCAGGAAGGGCTGACTGCCAGGGAATTGACACTTGATTTATGCTTTAGTCCATACTGGAAAATGTTCCCTGCAGTGGTAGTAAAGCTACCTCTGAATTTTTTTGTCCCTGGAATGTGAAGCGCAGTTACTGTAACCTTTCTTTTTCTTTTTTTTCCCTAGTGACTGAAAAGCAACTTGCTGAAAAGATTAAAAACCTTCTGCAAGAGAAAACAGAAATCTTAGAGAAGTTGTCACAATATGATCAAAAGGTACTGCTGTAGGTTCTTGTCCTTGGCTTCCTTATTTCCTGTCATTTGGTTAATGACACAGCCAATGCAAAAGCTAGTAGATTTTTCATTTTCTATTCTTAATGACTATTACGCTGACAGCTTCCTCGGTTCTGTTTGTTTCTGTGCTTAGATAAAGGAAGCAAAGGAGTCTGCAAAAGTGGCCCAAGAGGAGAAAGACATTCTCTCTGATGAAACTGCAGGGCTTAAGGTAAGAAACAGTTCCCTCTCTGTATACTGAAAGCAAAGCCATCAATAAAATAACTTGCCTAAGGTGGTCTTTTACTCTTACTTTAGGACACTGTCAAAGGACTGGAAGAAGCAAATCGTGAGCTAGATGACAAAGTAAAAAACCTGCGCACAATGCTTGAAACAGAGAGAAAGAAGAATGAGAAGAAACAGAACAAGGTAAGAACAGTATATGTTGTTGGCCTTAACTTTATGTGCCTTGAAAGCTGGTCGCAGCCTGTAGCAGCAGTAGAGAGAACAAGATGAAACACCTCAGAAAGAACTGAAGTGAAATTCTTCAGTTCCCCTCCTAAGCTCAAGGGGGAGAAGCTATTAATTTTATTTTTTTGTATGATCTTGATGGACTTGTGTAGTCACGCGCTTCCACACACACAGGTCATAGGCTAGTCTAATACTTCTAGCTGGAGCCAGGAAGTTCCATAACAATACGAGCCGCAGGTTTCAGGTTAGTAAGAGATGTTTTCTTGTACTGAAAGGAAGCATCTAGTTCTGTAGTAACTGTGAAGATCTCTACGCTGCTTCTCATTCTTCTTGTCCTGAGGTATCTGAGTTAAATTGTTTTTCCCCTTTTTAAAGCTGGATTTCCTGTAGCAGTGGTAAGCTCCAACAAGGTCTTTAGCTTTGTTTTGATCAAAGGTTGCTGGTAATTACAGGAGCACTTGTTGCTTTCGGTTTAGACTGCACAGGCGTACAGGGAGATTTCTGCCATGAAATGCAGAGTCACAGGGAGAAGTTGATTCTAATGTGGTGCCTGTTTCTGTTCCTTATCTTGTTGATAAGGCAGCACTGTGTTGCTGCTAGTCTAATGGCTACTTTTAAGTGGAAATTTGTTGGTGTTGTGACTTTTTCCTCTTATGCCTCCAAATTGCACAGGTAAAATAATTACTTGGGCTAAGGCATATGCCAGCCTAATACAAACTTACTGCTCTTTTTCTTATCTAGATCTCTGAAACACAGAAGTCCTTGGAGAAACTGCAAGAGGCTATCAGTGTGCATTCTGTCGAGCTTTCAGAGGTAAAGCTTTATCTGCACCCTCTCAACAGTCACAAGCTCTCGTATCAGGAAAATTCTTTTTTAGGATGTATGATGCTCGCTAAGCAGATCATAGCTCGTTTGTGCACATAACACATTTGTCTTTGCCATTCTGTTCTACTGGGTAATACGTAGCTCTTGATCCAGTTACAAGTTTGACTTTATCTTTTTGTTCCTTTTCTGTTATTTGTAGGTGCAGTTAGCCCTCAATGAAGCTAAGCTAAGTGAAGAAAAAGTGAAATCTGAGCTTCTTCATGTTCAGGAAGAGAATGCTAGGCTGAAAAAGAGCAAGGAGCAAGTAAGTTATACACGTGCCAGGCAATCCTAGTCTCTTTTAAACTAAATGTTGGGGTTTTATTCCTAGTATTCTTGAGTACAGCTTGAGTGTGTCTCTCAGAATTCCACATTTTATATTATCAAGACAAATTTTAAACCCCTGTGCCTGCCTGCACAGGCTTTTTGTGCCGCTTAACCACATGTCTTCTGTATGAAGGCTGCCAGGTCCAGTGATGCAGTTCTGAAGCTAAGCTGAATGAGGTGGACCTTTAGCCCTCAAAGAAATGTCAGGACAGTTGTTTTACAAATAATTGTAAATATGTTTTCTTTCTCTTTATATGAACCAGATGGACTTCTAAAGAATCTGGTTTGATTGGTTTTTTTACCTCTGGACTGCAATTAGTTCCTTAGATTTTGAAACATGTGAGAATTTGATTCTAATCTTGTGAAATCAGCTAAGAAAGTGTTGATTTTTCTAACATCACTTAATTATATAAACTGCAGAAATAGTCCCAGCATCTGGTTCTACCAATGGTCTAGTGATGAGTTTGATAAGCGTCAGGTTTACCCTTTATCTTTGACCTGTGGTAATAGTTATGGCCAGAGTTGGCCATAAAATAGACTTAAATTACATATACCCTGCACTAAAGTTAACACAATCTTCTTGCCTTGGTGCTTTGTACAGCTGCTGAAAGAAGCTGAAGGTTGGAGTGAGAGGCATACTGAGCTCAGTGAGCAGATCAAACTTTATCAAAAATCTCAGAAGGACATAGAAGAAGCACTGGCCTACAAGGAGAATGAAATTGAAGTAAGCTCTTTTCAGCAAGCTTGCTTCAAATATTTTGCACCATAAAATAAGTTTAAATACTTATAGAAATGCAGAGAGGTTCTTGTTCAGTGACTCTTTGATTTCATTACTAGGTCTTAACAAACTGCATTATGCAGCTGAAGCAGCTGGACATGGATTCGGCATCTGAGGCCAAGAAGGATGAGGAAGGACGTGAGTGGAGCACAGGCGATGACCTGGCCAATGGGGAGTTGCCAGGTACAGTGATCCTACCTGCTGGCTGGCAGGCCCTCTGGCCTAAGCGTATCTGGTGGTGTGTCCATGTGATATCATATGTGGAACAAAGGGAATTCAGATGGGTTAAGAGATTGCCAGCTTTAATCTGCAAACACAACATATGCCCTTACTGAAGGGAGAAACTGTTACAAAGCCCACTGATTGCTTTTAGACTACCTTCAGGGTGTGTTGTAAGTGTAATGGCAGAGTTTTAAAGATTTGCATGTAAAGGGTAGTTATTAAAAACCTTTTGAAAGCTGAGACTCTTAGCTTTGTTGTTAAGTGACATTTATTGTAATAGGAGTTGTTGATGAGTGCTGTGCTTACTTCTAGATAGATGGTCTAGGCAATCTCATCTGTTAAATACAAAAGCATTAAGCAGAATATGTTTCTAGAACTGCTCGGGAGGTTTGTCACTCCTGATGCTGCACATGTATTTGCTACATCCCTCCTTTTGAAGTCCTGTTTTTGTTTGGTTGGTTTTTTTGGTCTTGTAACCCTACGCTGTCTGTGGGCACTTCGACTTTCATCTTACGACCTGTAACAGATACTGCATTCACATTGATCTTGGTGTAGTGACTAGAAGTGACAAGGACGAGTCTTCTGAATGCCTTTTGGAATAAATCTAATAGTTCTGTAGTGCTGGTCATAGAATAGTTACTGCACTTTGTTTTCCACCTCCCACTCTTTGTCTTAATAGAGGATCAGTCTTCTTATGTGGTTAAAGTGTAGGGAGTGTTATTTTTAACAGCTGTAGAGTCCAGGGCATTTGTGTTAAGAAACGGGGAAAACAAATACACTTTTCTCTTCTAGATAATGAGAGTGAGAAGATGAAGACTCAAATTAAGCAGATGATGGATGTCTCCAGGGTAGGCTGCACCAGATACCTCATAAATTCAGCCACATTGCTGCTATGCCTAAGATAATAACCTTTCTGTTCCTCTTTTCAGGTAAAAACTATGTTATCCATAGTTGAAGAAGACAGAAATCTTCTGCAGTCCAAACTAAGTGATGAAGTAACAGCAAGACATGAGCTGGAAGGTAGGGTTAGCAAAAGAGTTGCTTAGGATGAAATGCTGTTTGTGGTTTCAAAAGAAACAGTGTATGGAGTGACATTAGGGTTCTCAGGGCAGCTTCCTTCAGTTTGCTCACCTACCTTTGCTTCTCCAACAGAGCAAATAAAAAAATTAGAACATGACTCCAGTTCGCTCCAGTCAGCCAAAGCTCAGCTAGAAAATGAATGCAAGACACTGCAGCAGAAAGTGGAGATTCTTGGTGAACTTTACCAGCAGAAGGAGATGGCACTGCAGAAGTAAGCCTTTCATTGCTCTTCCGCAACACAGTGTCTCATACTGTAGACACTATCCAACTGCTTCTGACTCAGAAGGATCATGTAACTGAAGTTGTGTGTGAATGAAAGGTATCACTGTATCACAGTAATGATAAGGTTGGGAAAGACCTTAAAGATCATCCGGTCCAACCTAAATCCAAATAAACCCAGTAAACCTAACATCTAGATCATGCCACTGAGCACCTCATCCAGCCTAACCTTGAACACCTCCAGGGATGGTGACTCAACCACCTCTGTGGGCAGCCCATTCCAAAACCAGATCACTCTTTCAGTGAAAAATTTTTTTCCTAATGTCAAGTCTAAACCTCCTTGATGGAGCTTAAGACTATGACCCCTTGTCTTGTCTCCAGTAGCCAGGGAGAAAAGACCAACCCCTGCCTGACTACAACCATCTTTCAGATAGTTATAGACAGCGATAAGGTCACCCCTGAGCCTCCTCTTTTCCAGGCTAAACAAACCCAGCTCCCTCAGCCTCTCCTCATAGGGCTTATCTTCCAGCCCCTTTACCATTTGAGTTGCCCTTCTCTGGACTCGCTCCAGCACTTCGACATCTTTCTTAAACTGAGGGGCCCAGAACTGAACACAATGCTTCAGGTGTGGTCTAACCAGTGCCGAATATAGGGGAAGGATAACCTCCCTTGACCTGCTGGCCACACCACTCTTGATGCAGGCCAGGATGCCATTGGCCCTCTTGGCCGCCTGGGCACACTGCTGAGTCAGCTTAAGTTTGCTGTCCACCAGCACCCCCAAGTCAAAGGTGATGGCTGCTGTTTTTGTATGATTGAAGCTAGTACCTCTTTTTCACTTTGCCCCCTGTTCCAGACACACTAAATAGATTGTCACCTGGCCCCTCGATTCCCCCATTCTCACTACACACTCATTTCTTCACTTCCCTTGGTTAGGTGCCAGTTGTGCACATAGCCTGGCATGTGCCTCTGTTCAATTGCATTACCACCTGTGGAACTGGTAAGTAAACTGCTGGCTCTGAGGAGGTGAACAGTCTGCAGCTGACATTCTGAGACAGGACTTGGCAGTCAATTCTTTGTCCCTAATGTTCAGGTTTTATACACAAAGGGTTTGTTGATTTCAAAGGACAGTATTTCTCTTTTTCAAAGTAGAGCTCTTTATTCCCTCTGTATTTTCACACATTATTGTAAATTCTGATGCAGCTGTTAGTAGCAGGGGGACTACTTTGATTGTGAGCTGTGGAAGAGGTAGGATGGTGCCATATATGGTGCTGTTTTTCTTCCCCCACCATGCAGAAAATTAACGCAGGAAGAGTATGAGCGTCAGGAGAAGGAGCAGAAATTGTCTGCTGCAGATGAAAAGGCTGTGCTGGCCATTGAGGAAGTGAAAGTTTACAAGTAAGTTCAGTTCAGTTTTTGAAGAGTGTTGTTTTTCTTTATTTTAGCTACTGACGAAAATGTACGTAAACCTCTCTCCTTCCCCTTTTTCCTTTTGTACAGGCAAAGGATCCAGGATATGGAAGAAGAATTGCAAAAAACAGAGAGATCTTACAAAAACCAGGTAAACTTTTTGTTTGCTGATTCCTGTGTCACCTTTTACTGCATCATTCCAATGCTTTCCAGTGAGTTGTTGGAAGTACTTGGACAGAATAAACCAAACCAATTCTTTTCTTCTCAGATTGCCGCTCACGAGAAAAAGGCACATGACAACTGGGTAAGAATGTTCTTCCTTTTCTGGCACAAACAGTTTATATTTGACTTCAGGTTGATGCAGTTAATGCAGCTGGCAAAATTTTCCCTAACAGCTTATTGCCCGCTCTGCGGAGAGAGCTCTGGCTGAAGAAAAGAGGGAAGCAGCCAACCTGAGACAAAAGTAAGTGAAGTACAGACTATTTTTATTGCTCTCTGAACATGCTGTGTGTTGCGTGGGAGAGAAGGAGCTTAAACAATGCAAGGGGCTCAGTTAGCTACTTGCCTGGAATGTGCAGTGTGCATTTGAGTTACTAATTTTAAACTACTATTAAACTGTTTGATGGTTAAAATAAGATGTCTTAGTGAAAGCTGTAACGTTTTACAGTGGAAGTTGCTGTGTTACCCTACAACAAACAGAATTCACATGGATTATTTGAATAATTAAACCCCCTTTTTTGTAAATTAGATTAATAGAAGTAAACCAAAAACTCGCCATGCTTCAAAGACCATTAATTGTGAAGCCCACTCCAGGCAGACCCAATCGCCAAGTCCCACCACGACAAGGTAAATGCTGCTGTTTCTCCCAAAACTTTGTATTTCCAGAGTCAGTGTACCCTGTAAAGTTAAGCCTGTGATAAATTGTAGAAAGGCAACTCGAGTGTGTTTTTGTCTTTGGCACAGGGCCCTTAAGCAGAGATGGCTCTTTCGGCCCGTCACCTGTGAGTGGAGGAAATCCATCACCCACGCAGATGATAGAAGTTCCTGCACGGCCCCTTTCTGCTCCTCGAAGGGAAGTCTCGAGGGGTGAATTTGGTAGGCAGTGAAGCTTCCCTTCTGTGATAACCCTCTCTTAGGCTACAAAGCCGAGAATGGTCTTGGTTATAGGAAAAGTATGAAGCATTGATACCTGCTTTATGAACACATAGATAAGTGTTTGTTTAATTTAAAAAATCAGAAATGGTTTTGGCACATGTTGATTGGCCTTTCTGGGATTCTTGTTTTCCTTAAGGTACAGTGGTAGATGGCCCCTCTATTCCACGAAGGCCACCAGAGCTGCCTGGAAGGATGTCTGTTCCTGGTAAGTTATGTGGCCTACAAACAACTGCAACTTCTTATAATGAGTTCTTTGACTTCAGGAACGTAATTTTAAAACCACATTCCTTAACAAAGCATGCTAAGACATGTTATTTGTGACTTTATGTACAGATCTCGGGCCTGCTGTAGCATCCCTGATAAATAGTGGGCCGAGAACTTCCTCCCCTTCCACAGCAATGGATGGATTGGTAAGCTCAAAACCCCCAGCCTTCAGGAATCATTTCTAGTACATGATTCATTGTACTCCTGCTGCTTCTTTAACGGTATTGTGTTGTGTCTTGTCTGTGTTCTGTCACTATCCTTATTTGCTGTCAAAAAAGCCAAATATAAACCAAACCCAAAACCAGCCCCTTCTCAAAGACTCTGAGGCCCCCTGTGTAATTACCGATTCACCTTCATGTCTTGAACCAGCTACAGTGAGTACTCCGAGGCTGGATATGGTGTTCCTGTGCTTTGATGGAGAGGAATAACAGGCTTGGTGTTCTGATCTGCTAAATAACAAAGTGCTCAGCTGACTAACCAAGTGCTTACGCCTCTGTCTCGGGAGGATTCTTTAATGGCGAGCAGCTGCTGTCTGGTTTCTGTGGAATTGAGGAAATGAGATCTTTCTTGCTAAGGACTGCAGGCAAACACTTTGGAGTGACGACAATAATAATCCTAAAAAGCTGACTTTGCTGTGGTATTGAAGCACAACTCCATGTGTGATTCACAGTGCCAGGCCCTTTACAAAAGGGGTGTCCAACCCCTTCAGAAGTGTCCTCAGTGAACATTTCTTTATACTGTTGCAGCTAAAGCAGACTTGGAAGGTACTGAGCACTCACTCCTTGGTAGTGCAGGCAGTGGTCTGGGTGAAGGGACAATGTCATTGCAGTAACTTTCCCTGTCTTCTGTTTGGTTCGTGTGGTGGTTTTGGTTTTTTTGGGTTGAGAATTTTTTCCCCTCTCTTCTACCTCTTGGGAAGTTTGTGGTGTTCAGCAGTGACAGTATTTCTCCGATTCATTGAGTAACACACTAAAGCATAACTTAAATCTTGTACAGGCCAATCCTAGTCCCAGAGGCCCACCTTCTTTCCCTGTGACACCTGTCATGACCTCACCAGTGATGGGACCTCTTCCACCACCTGTGCGCTATGGACCACCACCAGCTCCCCTCCGTGGGCATTTTGGGCCTCGACCTCTTCCAGTGCCCCTAGGTACGGTTGCGTTGCTGCGTGCTGACACTTAGCTTTACCTTCCGCTCAGACGCCTGCTGCAGAGCCGAGGTCTGCCATTTGTTCACACGTGGCTTCTGTGCCTCATCTTGCTGTTGTGCTCAGTTATTGGGCAGGTGGGTTTTTTCAAGCCTCCTCATGCTCAGGCATTGAACAGGAGGTTCCTTCATCTAAAATGGAAACCAGCTCGAATGTAACTCATGGCCCGTGAAGTCTGTGTGACAGTGACCCACTCAAGAGCTGCTCCAAACAGTGAGAATCATTCAGGAGCTTCACCACTGAGGCTGAAGGAAGATTTCATTTAACTGTGTTTTCCCTTCCTTCCAGTTCGTGGTGCTCCCTTGCCACCTCCAGCTACAAGAGATTTCTTACCTGGCCCACCCTTAGGAATGAGAGACCTGCCACCTGGCCCACCACCACCACCACCGGATCCCAGAGGCTATGGACGTGGGCACCCTCCTTTTCGACCCTTAGGTCCTCCTGGCCCAAGAGATTATCCTCCAGGCCCACGGCTACCCCCACCTGGTTCAAGAGACTATACACCTTCTCCTAACAGAGACTTGCCTCCATCGGGACCCAGAGACTTCCCTGCAGGCCCTCTGCCGCTGCCACCACCCTCTGGCTCAAAGGACTACACACAGCCACCAGTGCAGAAACCCTGAATGCAGCCTCAGCCAAGTGGACTCTGGCACCGTTCCTATGGTCTGAATTCCTAGGAGACAGCTGTGTTTGAAGCAGTTTGTCTCATTTCAGTATATTTCAGCTTTTGCGGGATTAATTTTTACCCAATTGCTACAGACATCTTATGTGCATTTATGATCACCTTAAGCTCATCCATCCTCTTGAGCTGCAAGAACCTTCTTGTGATGGACTTGAACCTACTCTCAACGTGCAATAGAAAGGAAGTACCTGTGTGGCTAATTTTAATTAAATGTAGCCTCTGTAACCAGTCGGTGAATGAACTAATTTCATGAAAAATGTAAATCAAATCATTTCCTGTGGAAATAATTTTTAAGGAAAATGCTATATCCTACCTGCCTTCTCCATCCCATCATTAAGCTGTGGTTACTGTAGGCCAGGGGTTTACATGAGGACTCTTGAGGTGTTGTTTTTTTTCCTTTTTTAAAAAATGTCTGGTCAGAGATCAGAAGCACAAATGACACTGTACTCAAAGAAGAGTTATAATAAAATGCAAAATTCCTTTTGCTAAACCCTGATGGCTTTGTTTCAGTGCCAGTTTTTGTTCAGAAATGCCCTTGGTTACTCAAGAAATGCTGGAGCCAGGGCCAGCTAAAGAACTGAATCAAGGCTAAATGACTGCCCTTACTGCAAGATAATGGCATTAGCTTTTGCTGTGACCTTGTTTCATATAATGAAGACAACAGGGGAAGCAGCCCTTCTCAGTTGGAGAACTTCCTTGACGTTGTGTAGATAGTTTGAAATAAAGGTGGGTGCTCCAGGATGCTGGAAACCTAAGATACTTTACAATTGCTTTCAAGACTGGCTGAGCTGAGTTTTCACCTTCCTCAGTATTTAAGATGGATTCAGTCTTTAAGGTGACTTTAGCGCTAAGGCTGGATTGTTGCAGCCTCTTACACTAGTGGTCTATCTATCTACATAAATCCAATTAACCAGCTTTGCTTACGTCAGTTTGTGTACACAGACCACTGGATACCTTTAAAGAAGCCCCTGCACTGGAGATGTCCCTGGATCAGGAGTGTCAGCAGGCAGATGAGTGTGTGACACTTGTCAGAGCAGGCCCCTGGCATATCTAGACACAAAGATTTGTCAAAGGGGCTCTGTGCAAGAGCAAGCCTTTGGGAGGGGAAGAAAAAAGGGAAAACAACTAGCAATAATACACCCTCCTGAAAGGCCATTACAGCTTTACTGCCAGAGTACAAGCAGCCATTAAACTTGGCATCAAGGTGTTACATTCTTACAGTACAAGTATTAAGCTTCGAGACTGAAGGTGAAAGACAAGATAGAACATCACTAAAGCATAAAACAATACATGAGCTTGTGCTGCAGGGAGCAGCAAACCTTTCAGTGAAAGTTCACAGGGAAAAAACACAGAGGATAGAAGCAAGTTGAAAAATGGTATTTCACACTCTACAGACAGTAATTCACAACAGTTAAATACAAAGATCTACTTATGTATTTAACAAAAATATTTCAAAATTGACATTTCATATAACTGGAGTTAATACAGACATCGACAAGCCAAGGGACAGTCAAGGTAAGCAGCTGAAACGATGGGTTTGCAATTTACATGAAAGTGTTCTGTTTGGGAAGTGGCTAATGGCACACACATCAATAAAGAGTCATCTTTTAAAGTTGGGCTCTCCAAGCTCAGGATCTTTCCTTCCCCAACACCAAGCTTTGCCATACTTTGTCTTCTGCCCCTGCCAGCAGTAACGATTTGAAGCTGATGGGATTGCCCTCTGGGAGCACTGGCAGACAGCACAGAGACACACACCGGTGAACCAAGGTGTCACCAGGCCCTGAGCCAGGCCAGCAGAGCACCAGAACCATCCCCTGATGAGTGAGGCAGACTGGAAGCGCTGCTGCAGGGACACTCAGTCCTACAGCTTCTTACGTGGTCAGGACACCTGAGCCAGCCAGGGACCACCAGCAGGAACACAGCTAAGGACCAAGATCAGCTTTATTTGCAGCTGTACTAATGCTTTGATCCATCCTTTAGGTCAAATGATGGATTTTATTTACTTTTAGGAAGGTCGTATCATCCTTTTATCTGGTATCCAAACACTGCATCCAGAGGTATGTCCAATGGATCAGATGTAATACTATTGGGGTAACATGAAGACCCGTAAACAGGAAAATTCAATTGCACTTCTTTCCTCACCTTTAACCAGCACTGGAATGTCAGGAAGTCTTGATGACTTTTGTCCTAACTCTTACAATAATGTCATCCCTGCTTAGACCAGAACAGAGGAAAGGCAAGAAGGTTAGGACACTTAAAAATAATCTAAGCCTAATCAATATGGTAAGGCAAAAAAAATGCTGAACTCCTCCCTGTAGACAAACAAATATCATGAGGAAAAGTAACATCCCTTCCATTAAAACATAGTGTAACATCTTGGGGTTACCTGGCAGACAAGAGGAACTGGTGGTTGATCTGCATCCAGACTCTTTCAAACCCAGTATTTGACAATCTTCTGGGAGCTGGGTCTCTCATTAGCATAGCAGTATTTAGGCACTAGTTAGAGATGCAAGAAGTGTATCAAACTTCAAAGTACTGTATTAAATATCCACGCAAATACATGAAAGATTTGACTGGGTTCTACTTCTGTCCCTTTATTAGGTCAAAATGCGAATGCAAGTGTGTCCTAATAAGCCAATGTCCTGCAGCTTATTACACACTGAATCAAAAATATATAGAAAATAAATGATAATCCTATCTACTTACATAAAAAAGTAATTTTTAAAGGAAGTTTCTAGACTCGCACAAAACATGCAGAAAACTGCACACCATCAGTTTCCCAGAGAACAGCAGTTTCATGTAAAAGGTGGGTCAGCTTGCTACAGCCACATCTACTTCACCAAAAGCTCTGGAAAATTGATGCTCAAACACGGGAGGCACCTGTCCTGCTGTCACTGAAGCAGTGACACACCCACCACCACAAGGATGAAGCCCTAGAGAAAACCCCTCTCTGACCCCAACCCACCTTTGCAAATCCCTCTATAGCAAGATACAGAAAAATCAGCTCTGTTTGGGACTAACAGTGAGTTAACGAATGCTAAGACATATCCAAACTCAGTACAAGTGGATCAGGCAAGGCTGTTCAAATAAACATAGTTCGGTGTTCTCATTTGCACTTGTCCTCCCCCTGGCCTGACCAAAGCAGAATAGCTGACTAAGGAGCTCTTCTGTGGCCACCCCACTTCACCCAGTACCCTCTTCTCTCTCACTTTAAATCACTTACAGTACTTCATGCTTCTTCCCACTCTACCTCATCTTTCTCCTGGTCTTCTGCCACCCAGCTTGCTACAGAGGACTCAAATGCAGATGAGAGGAACTACAATAGCACAGCGAGTGTGAACAGTTAGTATGCCTGCCACATCTTTATTGCTACACATTTGGCAACGGGGCGGTCTCCATCCTCGGGTGGAGCTTGAGGCAAAAGAATAATAAAGGTTAAGATAAAAAAAGTGATGAACAGCAAAACTAGGAAAAGCAGTCAACATATTTCAGGGCTCTCAGAAAAATCTGTGTCTGGAAGGTACTGAAAAACTCTTGCGCTTGAAGGGTAGGCTTGCCTCTGACCCTGAGGCAGAGCTGTGCAGTGTGCGATGGTCCCGTCTGACCTACTGGCATGAATACAGTCGTGCTCCTGCCCCTCAAAGGCTAAGGCTACTACACACAGCTACCATGACTGGTGGTTCAGTTCACAGAATTCTCACAACTAGGGTCATTCCTTGTGCAATGTTTGATGGAGGTGAAGGTAAAGTGGTTTCTTGGTCAACAGTTGCAATTTCTTCCTTTTAAAGTCAGTGGGTTTTTTGTACCTGTAACCACAAGAAAGTAAGTTAATCCATGTGCTAATGGCTGTGTAGGAAGATGAAAGCATGTCTTGTACAGATCTTATTACCATAATCTTCTAAACACATCTGACAAGACTTACTGGAAGCAGCAATTAATAGATTTACAGAAAAAAATTGAAAAGAGGTATTTTCTCCAGATTATTATACAAATATGCCCATTTCTAAATGAATGCAAGGGTTTTGTTAGGAGACTTCTCCGTGTAACACTCTGGACTGTAGGAGATGTAGTACCAGTTACTAAGAACATCAGAGGTACTCCAGCTAGCACAGGTTACTCTTCCTAGAAATGTCCAGAATTGCAAGATTCACTCTCTTTCTAACCCCCACCCCAAAAAAAAAAACCAAACACCTCACTCAGACTTTCAGACACACAGTAAGGGTAGGACACACATCATAACCACCGGTAATCTAGTTCTCTGTACACGTAGAGGAGGGAAAAACCCAACTACCCTACAAGGCTTTGAAATTGCAAATCAGTATCCCATGTCTTTAATCAGACTTTCTTTACAGAAGTTCGGTACCAAAAAGATTGTGAGATCAATTTATTTTTTTTTTTTGAAATACAGCTGATCTGGTAATCAAGCTAAGGTCAAAATTAAAATCTCCCATACAGAATTTGTTAACTTCATACAGATAGGTACCTAAATAGGTACAAACACCACCATCTTATTTGGAAATAGGCCTGGTTTTGAGAAGGGTCTGTAGCCATTTCATTTGCCTAACAACATTTTATCTTTATTAAAAACATTCCTTATGAAAGTCAATCTAACCAGTCCAAGAAACCTTCCTTGTTGGAACAAGACACACACTGTAACTGAAGTCTAGTTCATTTTGCAAGTCACTTACAGTTCTATAACAATTGCCCCAGGTTTAATTTCATCCATCTCCATGAAAGCAAAGCACTTGGTGCTAGTAAACCTTTTCTTAGGCTTGTAGTGTTTGAATTCAAAGAAAATAGCTGCACCTAGAGTGGAAAATGGTTTAACAGGTAAGTTAGCAATTATACCAATAGCTATCTGAAAACTTACCCACCCCTAAGACACTCTACATACATTGGAACAAATTAACTCCACCTCTTCTGTAATTTACCCAAAAGTGACACCGTGTTAGAACCACAGAATTGTTTGGGTTGGATGAGGCCTTTAAGATCATAAAGTTCAACAATTAACCCAGCACTGCCAACTCCACCACTAAACCACACCCCTCAGCACCACATCTACACATCCACACCTCCAGGATATGCTCTTACAACACTCAAAAAAGCCTGTACTCTTCTTCACTCAGTTACTCACATCCAGGTAACAGAGTGCCCAATGACTAAGTTGCTCAATACCTGTGCAGTGAAGCAGATTGCTGCATTTTTTCTCCCTTCATTCCTCCCTTGTCTGCAAGCCACCACAATGACCCATGTGAGAGACACAGGGTGCAAAAGTCTATTTTTATCGTTGTCTGGATCCTGAGCCCTGCAGCAGCAGCTGGGGCACAGCCTGTTTATTGCATCAAGAATAGCCTAGTATTGACACTTTCAAAGCTCCTGGGCCCTGTTTCAGGCCTCTTGTACCACACACACCTTTTGCTAGTTTTTCAATGTGTTTCTGAATCTCGATGTCCACATTGAAGTGGACATACGTGTCCTCCTTCCTCAAAGCCACAGGAGTATCTTGCACAGGAGTCAGATCTATCCCATTCAAATCTGTAGGAAAAAACAGCATGACAATGGCAGAGGCATCTCAGAAGTTAAGATTTATGAATCATTCATCAAACAGCTGCAAAAAGGTAGCACATCTGGATTTTTCCTCTGGGTACTGACACCCCTTCACAGACAGTGAATTTTCTTTTAGATTGCAACATGAGAGCAGGTAAAGTTCTGTCAATATTTAAGATGAAAATCCAGAATGATCCCTCTTTTTAAAGAGCACGCTTCTTTCTGTTGCCAGCAAAGGATTCCATTCACTCTGCAAACAGAGCTCCAACCAGGTGAACAACTCAGAAGTCCAAAGGAGTAGGTGGTTTCACTACAGGAAAAAAAAGTCTCAACAGGAAGAGGGATAATATACGGCTTTATGTCTATACATTTTGGCAGGTTACATTTGAGAGCATCACTGGGAATCAAGTGACATTCAGTACCATTACCCTTACTTCTGCCAAGGAAGTTGTCCAGTGGAGGAAGCACCTGATAACAGATCTAACAAGTATTTTATTCCTACATTTGGGATTCAATAGCACAACTAAATTCAACACACGAAAACCCAATTATCACAACTGTAAATAACTAGAAGCTGTTGGCTTAGCTACAGACTTTTCTTATGGTAAAAAAATATACCTCAAAATATTGTAAAGGTAAGTGGAGACAAGCAAGGAAGGTTAAGGGGAAGCAGTTCTGACTACAGGAGTTTCTTGCTGAAAAACACAAAACTGGAAGAAGCAGATGCTCCCACTAGCAGTCTTAATAGCAAAAATATCAACCTTGGGCAAAAGGCATAACCTGAGAGATTAAATCCTACTGTTGCCTACCCAGGACTGTAAGAGAAAGGTTCCTTTACATCCCTTGAGTCTCTCGGAGCAAGAGGCTGTTAGCACACCAGGCTTTGGCCAAAATAGTTCACTGCCACAGCTGAAACATACTTTAGATTTTATTTTGCTTGCAAGTTTTGCTACCCAGCTTCATAGCCACTCCTCAGAACTGTTAAGTATTTCTAAAATTACCTTTATTTTACAAAAAAATTAGTTTAATGACAGGGCAAGAATGGAGTCAGCAGGCTGTGGTTCACCATCTCCAGAAAGCCCAGAGACCAGTATGTATGAGAGAGCACAAGCAGTCCAAACAGATCCATAGTTTAGAATCAGCTGAAGAAACTGGAATAGAGAAGCACAGTCTGCCCAGTCACTACTGCCCAGAACTCCCAGCAAGGGCGCACCTGGTGCACATCTCTCCTGCAGCGATTCGCCTCCCGGTATCTCTCAAATACAGGGTGGTTTTTTTCCCACCTTTGATTAGAGCAGAAGCCTTAGGCCCACAACAGAAAATGCAAGGACCAACAAATATTTTTCCCAGCATGCTGAGAAAGAAATTAAAATCAATCCAGCTTTCAGCAAACTACACTCTCTCTAAACTAGAAACAAGCAGCCAGGAACAGAAATCATTACCCTTCACACTGACTGTGATGTAAGGATCAATGCACTGCCCAGCATCTTTCAGACCAATTTTCTCTATGTTGATGGTGAGTAATGTCATCCCGGGTTCAGATGGCAATCTGGGTAATAAGGTACCTGGAAAGAGTAAAGCATTTCATTAACCCTTTCTGTCATCAGAGGCCATTATCTCTCATACAAGATGCTGTTCTCCTTAGGAAGTTAAAAGTCCAAGAACTTGTATCCCAATAATACCCAGCACTACGAGAAAGCCTGTGTGCAGATGCACATCTCTGTTTGACAGATTTCAAAGCCAACACTACAAAAATCCCAGCACTGCCTCAATGCAAATGAATTCCTAAGAAAACTAACGCCACAAGAACAGAAAGGAGCTTTGTTTAAAGTGTTCTTTCTTGCCCTCATGCAGAATAACTCATTCATGGAATTAAACTTACATAAATTTTTAAGAAATAAATTTGGAAGGCTGGATTCAATCTGCAGTTGCAGGAAGTTCAGACACTTCCTCAGGAGTCCCACCCCACTGAATGTGACTTGGCTTCAGGCTGAACATTTAGACTGGGAGAATAAGGAGGAAAGTGGCATTGTTGCAAATCCCACTGGCCACAAATGAACCAGAGGAGAGATTCTTAATTACATTCAAATTCTACCGGCCTCTACTTAAAGGGAAAAGAGGTGTCTGCATCCCCAAAGTTCCCGTCTGCCTTAAGCAAGGAGTTCCCTGCTCTGCCTCAAGAACATTTAGCAACAAAACCTTGTGTATCAATGAATCCTCGCAGTGCTGAGGAAGACACTGCAGTTGGAAGAAATCCAGACTGACTGAGCTCATTAAAAGCCATGAGATTCTGTCATCAACAATGGAGCAGGCTCCTTCACGCTGATTTTGGCAAAAACTAGCAGGCTTCCAGCCTCTCTCCAGTACTAGATGAATAAGCACCAAGCTAGAAGAAAATGTTTATACTCTTGAGCAAGTTTGATTTAAAGTTTTAGTTCTCTAATGAAAAAAATGTTATCCCAAGTCTTGAGATCCAAATAAAGTAATAGTGTCTCCTTTGGCAAGTCCAATACGAGTTTTCTGTGATACTATTTTTCCCCTCTTGATCTGCTGAAGAAGCTGAAGAACCAAGGAAGATTTTGTCCTATTAGAGAGACTGGGTTTGCAAGAGGCATCATGTATTTTGCTCTTAAGAACAGAGCCACAGTGTCAGCAAGTTTTTGTGAGCATTCCCACTGCCTCTCTTAGGATCACCAGCAAGGCTGAAATTCACACCTATGATGCTGTACGTTTCTGTACTTCCTGTCTACTTCCTGCTTTGGCTGCTAGTAGACTCATGACCTCCCAGGTGCTGCATCTGCAGGCAACTCACAACACATCAGAGCAAAATCCAACTCACCATTCTGAACAGGACAGGCTTCTGACTATAGTATGAGAGGCATTAAACTTATCAGAGAGGAGCCATTCCTGCAAAGCAGCATACATGGACTAGCTAACCTTTGAATGTGTATTCAAGAGACAGACCAAGTTCTTGTTTCAACTTCCAAGTGAAGTTAAAAGCAAGCCTCTCTTTGGCACAAAACTTGGCTCTGCCATCTTTCATCGATCTAAGAGCACTGTGTTCCCCCCAAGAGCCAAGAAGAACTGTAACCTTCAGTTTTCTTATCCACCATTTGAGAGGACTCAGTGATGAGATACCTGACAGAAAAATCACCTAAAAAATGCATTCCACTGGCATTTATTATCAAATATAACGACTGTTCCTGAGAAGTGCTTTCCAGTATGTGTGAAATTGCAGACTTACAGTGACCAGAAGAGTCCAGACCACTTCCAGCAGTTAAGAGAACAGCAGGACACATGGTCTCCAAGGTTTTCCTTTCTGCCTCAGCAGCAAAAGCAGCCAACCAGCAATGGATTAAAACTGCTGACTGTAACATGCATCACACAAGCCAAAATCACCTAAGCAGATTTTGGCTGAAGCCTCTGTAGTCATTTCATACCGGAGTTATTAGCTGACAGTAACCTCTTTATGGTGTAAGTTTATTACTAGGGCTGGGCATCATTCTGCCAGTCTGCCACCGTGGCTTGAGCCCATTAGCCTTCAGCAGGCTCACATTGAAGCTTTTCATAAGAAAACTGCCAGCCATTTCAGACAACCACAGGGCTTCACTGACAGAGGAGGAAGGAAGCATCTATAAATGAATTACATGTCCTCCTATAAGCATATCTCAGATGCCCAACCGTTCAGTCTTCATTCCCAAACTCCAATTCAGAGAAACTGGCAAATGACAAACGAGCACAGCTGCAATACGAGAGAGCTGCGTGTAAGGTGCATCATCAAATACAACCCCCTCCTTTTTTCTGGTACTGAAGGCAAATGAAGATTGAACATTGATGGCTGGGACTGTAATTGTTACCAAAGATTCTATTTTGAGTTTTGAAATTAAGAGCTGAATGAGGAACATCACAGCTACATAAATACAATCAAAGAAATGACTAAATACAGTGAAAGGTCATCATACCTTCATTGGCTCCTGGGTTAGATGGATGATGCAATGTGATAACGATGAAGCCATGCATGTAGAAGACAAGACCATGACTGGTTAGACAATACAGTTATGCACTATGGATTAAGGGCATATAGAAGCAAAGAGTGCACCACAGTTCTGTCAGTTCAATATGGAAAGTCCACTTTACTTATCAAGCTCACTCCAGCTGGCACTATTGTAATGGTTACAGCTACTCAAGGTCTCCCTGTTGTACTTGGAAATATGCATCTTCATAAATGGATTTATTGTAGTGAATGACAAGGATCAGGAAGTAAACGTTGGCAATACACAATATATTAAAACCTATTTGTGGCATAAACAACTGCAGAGTGCATGTACCTGCACCAGTACAGCCTGCAGGGATTGTGTTCAGTACCATGCATTGACTCAGATTTAAGGGCAGAGATATTTCCTCCAAGCACAAGTAATATAACACCTCAGCTCTTTCAACCATAACTCCAGTACTAGTTTCTCTACTTATCTTCCTTCTGAATTACAAAGTTTGCCATCCAGCTCTGAAACAAGAAACATCTTTCTTCAGCAAACAGACTACACCAGGAACGAAAAGAAACTCATTGGGACATCCTACTCCTGTACCTGGTCAATGGTCAAAAGCTGAAGTCACAGGAAGACCTCCTCTAGAATCAGTAGGTATACCCAGTTCTTTCACATGGATAAGGACTTAATCTATCTGACCCAAAGCACCCACTTTATAATCTCTTTAGTCTAATCCATTCTATCACCAGACCATGGAAAACAAAATTAACCACCACCAACTTATCACTTCTCTGGCAGGATGCGATACTCCCTCTCACAGGAGAAGCACTGCCACAATTTACGTTTGAATGTGTTTGAAACACTTCACACAGTACAGTTACAGCTCATGGAATGAAATACTGAGTTTGAACAAGGAATAAAAGCTAATTATTTGGGGTAGATGACACCAACTTCACAGGTAATCCATTCAACCTTGCAATAAGCCATGTGCTGAGTTAAACAACAAAATCAGGCTACCTCTGAGGTTCTCCCAATACAGCGTTTTTACCCCAGCCTGTTGCTCCTTACCCAAACTTTACAAGCCACAGGTGGAGAAAGGAGCTTCTCAGAGACAGAACTTACACATGCTACACAGGCTGGCATGACAAGGCTAATGCCCCTACCTGGAACTCTAGCAGGAAAAGAGTCTGGAGACCCTGCTCCAGCTCCTCCTTCCTCATCATCCTCCTCAAACTCCAAATGTTCCTCTTCTCCAGGTGCTAAAATCTTCCTGTAAAACAACAAAATGAGAGCAAAGAAAGTTGTCTTGCTTTCAACTCACAAGCCAGCACCTGCATACAGATCAGGAGCAATGTCCTTAAATGTCATTTCTTACTTCATAACTACTGCCTGTACCTACAGACTGACAAACTGCAGGAGCTCAGCTCAATAGAAAGCACAGACTACAAAACAAGTGACAGTACTGGCAGTTTCAAAGGAGATACGAGGATGTACCAAGTCCCGATTTTACCAACAGCATAGGCTTGATTTTTAGTGGTACCTAAACAAATAGAATTTTTTTTTTTTTATTAACCAGTTTATCCAAAGCAGTTCAGCAAGTGTATGTGGCTCTAGAAATTCCAGTGTTTCAGACATATACCAC
Source organism: Rhinopomastus cyanomelas (assembly GCA_013400115.1). Lineage (NCBI taxonomy): Eukaryota > Metazoa > Chordata > Aves > Bucerotiformes > Rhinopomastidae > Rhinopomastus > Rhinopomastus cyanomelas. The sequence continues at coordinate 1,753,061 of VXBP01007759.1, read as the reverse complement.
ATTCTAGGCTAAGCTCCCTTTCAGATACATTTCTCTACATCAAATAACCTTTCTCTCTTACCTGAGTGGGACAGGCTGAACATCAAAGGGGAACTCCTTATTGTAAGTGAGGATATTCTTTAAGACTGCAGAGAATGAGAAAAAATTAAAGATCCATAGCCATAAGCATTAATTATACTGCCTTGCAGAGTTATGTCTATTCTCACAGCATCTTCACAATTACAATTATTAAATTAAAAAAAAAAAAATCAGATCAAGCAACTCTCAGTTGCTTCTCCCATATTTTAAACAGCCCTGATCAGAGCTAAATCACTGACAGGCGAACTGCAACTCCAGCACAGAATCACCACCACACTTAGGGAAGAAAAACATGGCAATAATTAAAAGCATCATATGAAATAGCTACAGGCCCTAGGGTGGCAGTAACACTTTTTGGTGGTTACAGAAAGGAGGGAGAGTGGTGCTGTTACCAGCATCAGCTCCGCACTGAAATGTCATAGCGCACACACACATGCAGGCTGCACATCCAAACAGCCATGGTGGCTGCACAGGCATGCTGCTAACACATAGCTTAGTTGAGATTTCCCATTTCTTCATGTTTTGGCTTGGGGTATTTCTTCTTTTTTTCTGCCCACAGATGTGTGGGCTGTTTAGCAAAATTTGTAAGAGATGCAGCGCAACATCTGAGCATCATGTCCTACGTACACCGCCTACATTGTCCAGCACTGGGCAGAGAATTACTTTGCCATTTTTTGCCATTTGTACTGGAAACTTACCCAGGTTTTTGTAATCACAGCTTTAGCTGTTACTTTCAAAAGTATTCATGGGTGAAAGCTTCCAAACGCACGTGAAAGGAATGAGTTTCATGACGGCTTAAAGGGCTTCAAAATTTACAAGAGACCACCTGTCCTACCAGAAGCACCGGGCATGGGAAGAAGAGGTAGAAAAACAAGAGTCCTCTCACTTTGCTATAAGCCCTCTCAGAGCACAGGAAATCTTCCCTTAGGGCTATTGAATGAGAACAAACCAGTTTTAAAACAACACGAAGATTGCACAACACCCAGAAGCACTTAAACACCAGTTACAATTAAGGATCCACTGTCTGGCCCTGCCACACTACAATAGAGACAGCGTAGAGAGCTTCCATGACTGTACATTGACATCACTCAGTGTGTGCTCCATCTGAATACTACAATGAATAAAGAATCCCCCCAGAGAAACTATAAAAGAATCAAGTCTTTCCAGTCTTTGTTCATTCCAATTTATTTAGTTATTTCTGTACCACCCAAAAGGTTAGGGATCACTTTATTCCAGCTGGACATAGTACAGAACTACAAAGAAAGCTTTAAGCTGCCTTCAATCAAAGATGCAACAGACAGCACTGATGCCAAGAGTCTTTCCAAAGACTTCTGCTCTGCAGAATCAGAATCCCCACTCTCAACTCCGTGACAAAAAACCAGAAAAGCAGCCCATTAATAGCAGACAGTCATCCATCTGAGATTCAGGAAAAGAAGGGGATTTTTATCACTCTCAGAATTCCCCAGCTCTGTTTCATACCAGAGACAGAAAGTAAAAGTACTCCAGGCAGAAAAATCTCAGTAAAGCAGATCTCTTACAGACTAGTGACACATTACACCAAAGCAATAAAAATCATAGTAGTTCTCCTCCCATCTCCCAAAGGCTGGTAAGCATGAGATTCCTCTCTTCCCATTAACCAGTTTATTACCATTACGTGAATGCACATCCCTTGAAAATAAACCTCATGTAAGAGATTTCAGTTCTCACTAGAGGGCACAAAACACTCCTCAGATACCGTAACAGGAAAAAAGCAAACAGTTGTATAGCTCTTAGAATCTTGATGCTGCCTGGAGGCAGCACAGCCTCACACATAGGCATAGGTATGAGACTTGCTTTCAGGCATCCCAGCAGTGCTGGTAGCAAAGGCAATACCAAACATTTAGCTCAGAAACATTTCTGGAAACACCATACAGAACCTCTTGCTATTTGCCACAGAAAGCTGAAGGTTTTTTTGAAGCCTTCTATTCTGTCTCACGACCAAGAGCAAATACTTCAGCAAAACTGCAACATGGTGACTTACTAAATTCTCCTCAAACATCACCAGGATAAGAAATGGATCTACAGCACTCAGCTTGCTGAAATACTCATCCCAAGCCACAAATTAAAAGCGAAGCAATAGAAGAACAATGCAGCAACCATCCTTTGAGGAAAAGAAAAGCCTTGTAGTTATCACAAGTATGAGTTTCAGCCAGTATTTAAATAAAAATAACCAACGAAAACAAAATGTTAAAAATTTAGTTACAACACATAAGAATCTGCCTTGCATTACTGTGTAAGACATACAAGCTTTAAAAGGTTGGTTTGAGCTTTTTTGGTTTGCTTTGTTGTTAAAAACACACATCACGTCTGGGGGAAAGAGCACTTCCCCTTACAATGTTTCTGCTGAGAACAGGAGTCACAGAAAGTTCTCCACACGTGTAACTACAGGACAGACCCCAGCATCAGGGCCTCCATTATGTTGCTTTCCAAACAGAAATTTTGCCAAAATCCTGTTCTGAGGGCTACTGTGCAGAAGCTTTTGTGACATCAGACAAAAATCACACTGATTTTATCAGCAGTTGTCTCTCTTGAAAGATATCAAAATAAATTATCAACATGAGCAGTAAGACCAGTACGCACTAACTTGGGTAAAGACCACCGATTCTTAGTGATAGCCTATGACACCTGTACCTACTTATTTTAAGACATCCACGCTTCCCAGTATAACCCAGTATCTACTTCTCTTATAAAACAAACAACAAGTTTGGAACTAATCACTTAGCACCTAGAAAGATCACACAGACACACAGGATGCCCCTGCCCGCCCCCCTGTCACATGTAATAGGACACTGCTATAAGCTTTCACACAAACAGGGTTTGTGAGATCCAGTGTGTCAGCCCTGATCCCACGCTGCAGTCTCAAAAGAACCATTTGCATGCATGGACCCTCCTGTAGCACATTCTAGCACAAACGAATCGGAGACAAATCTTGCTAGCCAACTGCTTTGCTTCCCAAGTGGCGTAAAATGCAAGCTCATGTTGAAAACGATAGAACTTGACATAAGATTTTAAAAAAAGAAACAAAAAAAATGTTATATTTAAGAGTTACAAACCCAAACCAAATTTCTCAGCCGCTCTGAAAGCTTCAGGTACAAAAGTAATTAAAGCAAGGCAAATTGTGTGAATAACTCCACACAATTTGTTTGTTCCACCCTAACAGAGGCTTGAGCCAACAAAGGCATCACTTCTCTGTGTTATGAGCCCAGACTTTTTTACCTTTTTCTGGTGGAATGAAAGAAAATTGACAACACATGAATTAAAACATTTCATGGTACATTTTATGAAATGGCTGGTGTTAGCCTGATTAAGATTTACTCTATTCACTATATTCTTAGAATTCACAAAACAAAGGCACAACTCAGAGAGACAGGCTGGAACAATCCAAGTCAGACAGCAGCATTAGAACATCAACGTTCAATTGTTGTTGTAGAAGCATCCATTCTCTTCCAAGGAAAATAACTCCAGTGTCTTTTCAAAACTGAAGGCCATATACTCTTTCTCAGTTGTTATACAGTTGCTTGTTGTATGAGGCATGGACTTAATGAACCTCACACTGTTGAGCAGGATTTTTGACAGCAAAAAATCAGTTCTCTAAGGGAGGGCAATATAAGCAACGGGACTGTTGCCCCAATATCGGAATTCTGGGTTTTAAGAAAAGGAGGCATTTCAAGAGACCCTTTATCTCTGTTGGCACAGTGTAAACTCTAATTAAACCCTTTCACAGTCACTTCTGATTTGTAGAACATCTTGATCAGTTAAGACAATGATAGAAGAGAGCAAGGAATCATAAGTCGCTTGTAGGGCTTGTGCACAATGGACCCTAAAATCCACAATCGTTACATAATTGCTAACATTAATAACTTGGTCAACAGAGAGGATCAGTATCTATACCAAATGATCCCAAATGAGAGGATGAAGTGGCCAGACATGCCATTTGTAGATTGAGAAAGACCTAACACTTCCAACACATAGTTAAACCCTTTCCTGAGTTATGGTTTTGGAAGACCTAGCAATCTTGTAACACACTTTCACTTTCCATTTTCATGGAACATTTTAAAAGCATTTGGATTCTGTGTTTTGATAGAGCCACTAGGAAGCTCAGTTCAATGCCCTGCTTGTCAACAAGGATCCTGAAGGATCCTGTGCCAGTTACTTAGAGAATGGGAGTGTGGAAAGGCTCAGCTTATTCATGGTGGTGTTGTCTGCTCTTCATGTTTAGCTCCAGCTAAACGTTTTAATGATACAATTGTGACAGGAGCAAAATAAAACTAGCTTTTGCCAGCATCAAAGTAGCTCTTCCACATCTGTTCCCCAAGAATTGCAGAAATGTTTGAGAATAAAGCAGCCAGTGTTATGGGAAGGAAAATGCTGCAGATAAATAGATACTTCCTATACGAAAAAGTTATTTCTGGATTGACATACCAAGAACCACCCTAGGATGAGTTGGGAAAAAACAACACACAAAACCCTTCAAAGACTGACTCATATTCTCACTTTGACTCTTAACTTCGTTCGTCTGGTAGCATTACAGTAGTAGGTGACAGGTAATTAGCTACCTAGAGCACAAGTTAAATATTTTCAGAAGAAAAAATAAATTTTACATTACAGGGAGGAAGACCATGAAGTGTTGACATTCAGTTCAAATATGAAAGGTGGAGGTAGATTTTCCAGCTGAATATATATGGTATGACTGACAGCTTAAATGACTACTTTGTACAAAAATCATCAGCAGCCAATTTATTATTTGGGAATAAAGATGAATACGTGAAAACATCAGGACTGTTTGGAAGATGACTTTTACAGTTTGAAGTTACCTACATTCCTTAACAGACATTTGGTTTTGTTTGTGTAGTAACAAGTATTTGCAAGAACCACCTAAAATCAACATCGCTGTCAAAACACACTGGTCAGTCAGTTTCCATGTCACTGTCATATTTTCCACTGCACAGATAAATGTCACTCATTTCAAAAAGAAAGGTACTACTTACTTGGTTCCAACTTCTTCAGATCCTCGAGCTTAAATTCATCCTGTGATTGGGTAGACTAGGATGTTACAAAGAAAGAGTTAGATATATGTATACACCGTACCCTCAGAGAGATCTACCATATCTTAGAACAAGCATGCAAGGTGCTTCCTCTGTTCAAGCATACCAGGTCTCTTCAAAACTATGTCCTAAAAACATCCAAACAAAATCTTCCCAACAGAGGCTATGTTCACAGGTGAGGCAGAAAGTAAAGGACCTCATTTATTGAGAGCGAACTTGCTCTAACACAAGATAAAAAAAATTGTAAATCTACTAGTAGCTGTTTAATTCTTACTACTCGCAGGAGCATTAAGACAGAGGGATTTGTTTTAATTATCAAGTTGTTTTGAAGCAAGATTAGCTGTAAGAGTGCACTGCAAAGTGATGCTTCAGCAGTTCAAGACACACTGTAACACTGACAGAAATCACAACAAACTGGATGAGCTTGATGAACCACTCCGCTAAGAGTACACTGCAAATGGAAGGGGGATTCCCATCTCTCTTCAATTCTCATGATGCAGTTTTCCTCATCTGTCAGCAGCACGTCTGCTTCTCTGTAAGCCTATTTGACTTACTAACTCAGCAGAAAAGTTAAATGTTTTATACAGAGTATTTCAAGGCAGTTAGGCAAGCTGAAAGAGCCCATTCTGGGATGGCAAGTGGCAGAGCTGGCATTAGAAATGTGGTACAAATAAGTCTCTTAGACAATCAGGCCTTATCTATTGTGTCATTGCACTCTTGGCATCCCTTAAAGTCTTCAACATTTCTTTAAGGCCCAGGGGTTAGCCTTGTTATTTATTTTGCCTACGTGTAAACAGGAACCTTCTGAAAGACTATGGAAGGACAGTAAAGCAGCTACTCATTAACTGCTAATCTCCACTAAGAAAATACAACAGAACTGCAGCAAGTAAAATACTCCACAAAGTAAAGCAGATGAGAAGTTTTAGTACCCTCATATAACCTTATAAAACCAACAAGTTACTGCTGAGGAATGGACAGCAAGGAAGGCTGTTCTTCCACAACACTATCTCTTCACACAGTCAGTTTAAGAATTTGTTGCATCTTCTGCTGATGCTGTGTCCCACAGTGGGACATGCCTGCCCCCAGTGCAGTGACTGGGGGCCACAGTGACTCAGAACAAATGCAAAGGGTGTTCAAACATGCCAGGTTAGAGCAGAACAGAAAGACAGGTAGAGCTAACCAAGTAATTCTTCAAATGCTGCACAGCCTCAAGATTGGTCAGCCCCCACCTTCGTCCAGCTCCTGCATGCTGCCTAAATTGTCACTGTATCCCAGCCTCTGCCAGAATGCTGAAAGACTGCACCTCCTACAGCAACATGAAATACTCAGGAGTGAGATCTTGATGCAAAATGTCCCTGTCACCACTCTTCGTTGGTAAAGAGGTAATGCAGTAAACCAAGCTTTGCCTCAATTCATCCCTTCCCCATTCACACACTTCTGGAAATGTCTCTCACTTCCCTTTTGTTTTGTCGACAAGACTGTACTAAGAAAAAAATAAATTTACTCCCATTACATCTACATTCAGTCCAGAAAAAAAAAGTAGCTTTTCAATTATTTTTTTCACATAGTTTTCTGCAGGTGAGCTCTCACCAGAGCACAGTGGAGCAGCATGATCACCTCCCTCAACCTGCTGGCCACACTTCTGATGCAGCCCAGGACACAGTTGGTTTCTGGGCTGCAAGCACATATTGTTGGCTCATTACGACTTGTGAAGCAGCTGGATTAGTGTAAGGGTCACTCCAGACATGTTTTTCCACCCTCACACATAGGTTAGGAATACAAGCTAACCAGTTTTGAAGGAGAAAAATGAGGCAAAGCACCAGACACAAAACCTGCAGTTAAATTTCTATGCAACCCAAATGCATGTTCATATAAGCAATTATATAAAGATTTTTAAAGCAGCCCTGGGGTGTTATGTTGACAGCTCAGGAAGTCCAGGTATCCAAGAGTTTGTTCACTGTCTTCAGAAGATTTTGCTATGTCTGAAGACATCCAGCCAGCTTTAAGAAGTTCTACAGTTACCTTAAGCATGAAGTCAAGTGGGAAAAAGGGCTATACCTGTAAAGCTGCGCTTCTCAGTTCCAAGCATGTTGCAATTTTTGCTATGGTTTTCTGAAAGGAAAAAAAATAAATTTAGTGCTGGAACTATGTTATTCTATCTTCACATTTTAAAATACACAAATATGAGCCACTGCTTTTTCTTGCAAAGTTGTCAGATCTATTATTCAATAACAGATCATTCAGCATTAAAAGCTTTTTTTATAGCCAAACAAGATATTGAAAAAGACATCTGCCACTTGACTCCCCTCCCACAGCTCATCAACACACAGATGGGGGTCATTCACTCAGCAGAAGCTGTAATAAAGCCAACCAAATCATAAATTGCTCATAAACTCAACTGCTCTGAAGTGAGAGGGGAGAGAAACAATCCAGCCAGTGTATTACCTTCTGAGAACTTGAGTGGTTTGTTCTAATTTGTTCTTTTAGGAGTCATGCCCATAGCTCCTCTGTCAGGCTTACAAATTCAGCAGATCAAGCCAAGCCTCATCAGAAGCTACAGAAGCCCTGTTTTAGCAGGTTTTGGTGGGAGAGGAAGTATAAAGGCAAATTATTTTTCTAGCTTCCAATTTCTGTAATTTTAAGATACTGTAAGCGAAGCATTGCATATATTTTTGTTTCAAACTTTTCAGCTCTCTACAATATCCCTGAGCAGAACTGTGAAGTAATTTCTCATTTTCATTTAAAATGCAGAAGAGATGGAAGGGCTTCAAAATAGCCCATTGCTCGTAGACTTTACTTTTAAGACCCTGCTAGTTAAGTTTTTGTGTCTCACAAAATAAGCAGATTTGATAACAGTCACATTTGTTTGTATTACTACCAGCTGAAAGGAGGAGTTAAGACTTTCATAACTGACATTAGCTGGACAAAACTGCACAGAATACTTTACCCTGCCTGACCACCCCTAGTTGGTTTTACCTCAGAAGGTTTTAGCTCAGCAAAACTAAGTCCATCTGTAGAGACAAGGGCCAAATATAATTCAAGAAATGAGTTCATACAGTCCTGGATTAATTTTGACACTTTCAGACAGGCTGGGTGGGAAGACAGCAAGTAGTACCCTAGTAGTCCCTAAGGTAAGCATGCACCACAACTGTCTAAAGAGCTGCACTGTAACCAAAGGAATTCCTTTTTATATTTGAGAACATCTGGAAAGATACATTTGCAAAGGTAGAATCTTAAAAGAGGAAGGTGTGAAGTAATGAGTAATAGGAATCCAGAGATTCCCCAGGGAAGGGAGAGGAAATCCCTGAGGTTTGACTGCAGCTCTAACATTTGCAGAAACGCAGCTGTTCTGACGGTTTGTGTGTTGACTGCTGAGCAAAGAACATGCCCCTTCCATGCTATATCAAAACCTCTCCAGCTACAGAACAGAAAGAGCTCCAAGAGTTCACAGAGTGCCAGCACACAGTATCTGATTCCACCATGGAATCAGACTACGTAAACAGATTATCACATGGTTCTTCCCCTCCCAGACTCGCATGCAGAGAATTAAGCCCATACCATGAATGAGGTCTCAAGAAATGCTCAACCCCTATGTCTTTTGTCAATTCATGGATAAACCCAGCAACACCTTCAATCCTGTAGATTTGCAGCTGTGTATTCTTGAAACTGCCTGAACTAGGCACCTCCTGACAGGACAAGCAGCAACAGAAAACATGTCTCCTCTGGGTCTTGGGGGCTGAAGAGCAATAGTAGTTCTAGAAACAGATTAACTGAAGAGAGTTTGGGAGTCTTAAAATAGTAAAGAATAGGTTTTATATGGAATCTATTGAAATATGGCAGGCTCCCAGCAGGCATTATTCATAACTATTTTTTAAGGGACCACACCCAACCCAAAAGTTAAAAATGCAGCTAAACATGCTATCATTTTCAGCTGCAACTATCCCATGCAAAGGCTCCTTTTCACAGCAAGGAAAACATTCTGCAACTCATTAGAAAGACTAAATTCACAATTAACTTCACAAGTTTTAAACAGTTAAGATTCCGTTTTATGTAAACTCATGACTAGAAAGGGAAAAAAAGTCAGTTGATCGCATAGTCAAGGTCTCTTCAGTGCAGTTGTGTGAGTAATGACTGTGCTAACTGTAATGCAGTCAAAGATGTTTGCATAAATCCTGAGCCAGAGCAGAGTTTGGCTTTATAGAGAAGTCCAGGCTGTTAGGAGACCAGTAGTTTAATGAATCATGCTAAGACCATTCAACAGTTCTCTTATTTCAGCTTGCATAAAGAAATAAAAAGCGTCACTTGCTAACACTGAAGAAAACTCAGTCTTGCACAAAACTGGTTACAAAAGAAGCAGCAACTGCAGTTAGAAAAGGGCTTTAAAGGTCAAAGTTATTGCACAGAGAAGCGGGTGAGAGCAACAATAACTAGAGGCAAACCCAACCGGAACAATTCATGTAGCAAAATACAGTGGCTGATCGTGAATGAAGACGAGACTTATTAGGGAATGAAGGTAAAATGAAGATGCAGATGTTAAGGCTGAGGTAAACCCACCAGTAACCGCATCTGTTAATACTCCATACATGCAGCTTCTAGGTGATAAATTGTTGTGCAGCCTCCTTAAACCTATTAAAATTCTTTTACAGCACATATCTGCAGAGAAATTCTTCCACAAGAAGAAGGTCCCTTCCAATCCCTAATGACTCTAAGATTAATTTCAGCACTGTTGATTATCCAAGTAAAGACAGAACCTTCCATAAGAACTAAAATTCCAGAATTATATCCACTGGTAGAAACAAGATGACAACCATCGAGAAGCTGAAAATTGAAGAACGAACAGCAAATTCTGGAGCCTAGTCTGTTCTATCTGGGAAAGTAACAGGCAGTCTTTAAAAACAGACTCTTCAGATCAAGAGTGAAAAGGCAAGACACGAGTACTTAAAAGACTGAATACACTTATGAGATAAATGATAACTGTTTCCCAGTAAGCCTAGGACAAATATTGGTGATATATGCCAAGTGTTGTTAGATTAACAGATTACATGATTCCCCTAGTAAATCACACACCATCAGTTCTGGTGTAGCTACCTCTGCACTGTACCACCACCTGTGATGCACAAAACAAACCCAAACATGGTAAAAGTTTATACAGACAGACTGGCCTGAGGATTTGAACTTAGCCTTGTCTTTTCACTGTAACTATAAAGCTTGTAGTTTTCCCTTGCTACAGAAGAATCGTTGCTGAAATCCATACGCCTCACCAAGCATGTCAGGTAAGAAACAAAGACAGCCTCTTGATGATTCTCAGCAGCATGGATGGTCCTTTAGAGAAGAGCTAACTGTAAATCACTACAGTCAGGAATTAGGGTAGATCAAGTAACTGGAAATCATTATTAGCTTCACAGCCTTGTCTTCTCCAATCTGTGAAATAATGTGCACAGCCTCAGCCAGCTTACACACTCTTCTACACCAGAAGAATAAAAAGACATGGCTCTACCATCACAATGAGAGCATCAGAAAGACAAACTACTAGGGAAAGAGACTTTTTGGAACCAAAAAGGAACAGCAAGCTGGTGGATTCATCTGCAGGAACTTAGCTGAGCAAAAGTAGCTGTTTTGACACACACGTGTTTTGAAGGGTAACAAGAGAAGATACACTTTATTTAACCAAACCACTTGAAAGACCAGAGGTGTGCTAAACTCTAACAAGTAAATGATACTAGTAATGCCAGTAACTGGTCATGATCACTAGATTATACTGACTGAGCTCCTGCAGAAATAGGGAAAACCAGAACAGCAAAGAGTTTAACATCAGGCCAAAAGACTTTGCTGTACAGTTTTAAGTGCTTCTTTCAAAGCAATAGCAAGACCTTTACTTTTGTTGTGGCTAACACTCAGAGTAGAGGGGGGAAAGAGAATGTTCTATCAAAATATTGAGGATATTCAGCTATGGAGCTAGTGAAACAGGTACCACCACTTGATAACCAGGCTGTGTTTTAGCGCATTAGCCACTTACTGATCTGAACAAAGCAAAAAAAGACAAGTAACACAAATTTCAGCTTCTTTTATTAGTCATAGCAGCTTTAAGAACAGATACCGCTCTGCAAAGACTCAAAACAGCCACTCCTTTTCAGAAGACTGCTGCCTTAAGATGTGATTACAGTTGTTCATCCAACATCTGAGGTCAGTTATCTCCACTTCCTGAGCCCCCCAGGCCTTCCCTCATGGCTGACCTCACTCACTTCCACAATCTGGTCCAAGGTCCTTTCCACAAAATTCTGAGAACATCTGGAAGCAAAGCCCTGTGTGGTTCTGATTCCCATGCTCGCAGGAGATGATGCCTACAGAAGCGAGATTAACAGCTTTGCCTTCATGAAGTAACTGTATTTTTGTAAGTATCCAGTGAGGGAAAACATGCAGTAAAGACGACTACAGCTCAGAATGATGGAGCAAGCTACCAGCAAGTGAATGAGAGCAGAAGCTACTCAGAGAGTAAACAGGCCTTCTACATAAACAAGGCTCCCAAACCTTCAGGTCAGGGGAGTAAACAGAACTTGAAAGGCCAGCTCTTCGCTTTTCTTACCCATACATGTTGAGGAAGTAGTTACAAACATCTGTCAGTTTCTATGCAAAGGGGTTTATTTGTTTTGTTTATTTGTAACAAGTTTATTAAAACACTTCAACTACGTCTCCAATTTCTGTAGCCAGGACCTATTTTCAGGATAGTTAGGAACACCTTTGCTATTACATAACATTCTTTTAATCCATTAGCCTTTAATAAAATTCCTCCCAAGCCACCCTTATTTATCACAAGGATCAATAATTCCAAATACAGGTCCTATTCCTCTAGCGCCCTATTATCATTCTCAGGCAACATAACTGCTCAAACAAGTAATCTTAGGACTTGGAAATACGGAAAAATACAGGAGTTCTCTAATTTGGTGTCCCTCAGAAAAAAACAAGTCTTTATAAAAGACATGAAAATTTTGCAGGGCCTCATATCTCAAGAGATCTTATTTCTTGAAAATGCTTAAGTTTGTGATACCTCAGCAAGCACTTTCCACTTAAATCCTGTCACAGAATTGCATTAATTATTCCGAGACAAGAAACAGCCTTTTCAACTGAAGGGAGTGAAGAAGCAGTAAAGTAACTTCAATGTTTTGAAAGATTATAAACAAATAACATTCTAAGTGACTACTAGGGAGCATTCTGCCAGGACCCTTCCCAGTCAGATGTTACATGTTAAGCCAACAATCCTCCTCACACACCCCTCATGTCTGCAGTTAAAACATTTTGTATTCAGACTTCACAACATAAATTGTGCTAATGCTGTATAAGCAAGTTATCAAAAGGTCACCCAAAAAAAGAAACACCCAGGTTATGAAGGACTCTGGTCAGCATGCATAACATTCAATATAATACAGCAGAGACTCTCTCACACCTAATGACAGCAACTGTTTTAGCCATGTTGAGCTCCATTTCTGTTTGCCTATACTGAAGGAGGAAGAAAAGACCCCAGACTCTGGTCTGCAAGATTAATGTAATACAACTCAACAAGGTGCACCTCATCTGTGGGCCAAACTCCTTGACTGAGCAAACAGCACCACTCACCTTTTGATCTTCTGTGAATTCCGAGTTGTTGTGCTGAGACTGTGCCTCTTTCTGTAGATGTCTTGCTAATCTGGATGGAGGGAAAGGAAGATTGTAGACTGGGAACACAACACAGAAACACACACACACCTGTCTCTGGAAAACATCAGCCAAACTGTCCATAGCCTACTGCTCCAAAGAGGTTTTGTTTTGTGCTTGGTTTATTGTTTGCATTTTTAACGATTTCTATAACCATCGTATTGTTAGAAGAAACACTCAGAAGACAGAACCAAGTGAGTGACTACTTGAGGCAGGAAAGGCTACACATACAGAATGTGTACTATATGAAGGGAGAATGAGTAAGAAGGCCTATCTGGCCAACAGTCCCTTTCATAAGCACTGACCATTTTCCTCTCCACAGCCCCTATTTCATAATAATACATCATACTCCCTGTGAAGATCCACTGTGGTACAAGCCCGTGTGCATTGCACAGGCAGAGCTTGAGGTAAGTTGGATTGCAGGAGGAGCAGGCACTCTGGGTGATGGCCACATGCTCTCCCAACCCAGGCACAGGGCAGCTTGGCCAGGGCTGTGGGTGTAGCAGCTCACATTTGTGCCTGTCAGCATCACATGCAGAGTGGAGACCTCACCCTTTATCACCACGGAGACAGAAGTATCAAGGGGTTTGGAAAATAACATTAAGCAAATAGCTTAAGAAATTGAAAGGAAGATGTAGAGGAAAACTATGGGAAGAGTTACAGCTTCCGTCCAGGGAGGAAAGAGAACATTAAACAAGCAAAACCTCTGGGCAATTGTTGCCATACCCTGTAAATAATTTTATTTTAAAAAACAGAGGGGGAAGGGGACAGGGTGTTGAGGGGAAAGCAAATGACAGCAACAGTATTTAGGGCACCACAATACACTTCCAACCAGAACCTCCCAGGTTTGCATTGTTAAAAGGATTTAGCTTCTCACTACTACTGTAGTAGGAATAAGCCTAGTTTTTTGGGGGGGCTTAAAATACAAACACAAAGATGCATACACCAGCCCAGGTTACTGTGAAAGCCTGGGTCAGGAACAAAATTCAAAACTCAAATTATTTCTTTGCTTCTCCTAAAAATAAGTTCTCTTACTCAAGGCTTGAAGCCACTGCAGTTTTTAACTAGCACCAGTGAAAACACAACTCAATGGGCCAGGGGGAAAGATGGTGACTGAGAAAAGACAGAAAGCAAAACCACTCCTGTCCCTAAATATACACACTCCTTCCCTACCACCTCACTGATATAGCAGACCAGATATAATGAGGGCGTCTAAAAGTAACTGCTTAAGAAAACATAACCATGGCAGCAACAGGCCACCCACAACAGGCAGCATCATAGTTTCAGCATTTCTGCAGGAATCAGTAACACAACTCTTTTTGTATTTGTTCCCAATACCAAAAAAACCACCCACCCTAAACAAACAAATGCATTTGGCATCCTACGCAAAACTTGTTCAAAGTTGGATCAAGTCAGCGCAGCCAACGGCACCCTGGCTTGTGTCAGAAACTGTGGGGCCACCAGGAGTAGGACAGCGATCATCACCCTATGCTCAGCACTAATGAGGCCACACCTTGAGTACTGGGTTCAGTTCTGAGCTCCTCAACACAAGCTGGACACTGAGGTGGCTGGAGAGGGTCCAAAGAAGGGCAACTGGGTTGGCAAAAGGTCTGGAAAATAAACCTTGTGAGGAACAGCTGAGAGCAATGGCTGTTTAGTTGGGAGGGGGTTGAGAGGAGACCTTACTGCTGTCTACACCTACCGGAAAGGTAGGTGTAGAGAGGTGTGTATTGGTCTCTTCTCACAGTTAACGAGTGATAGGACAAGAGGAGATGGCCTCAAGTTGCACCAGGAGAAGTTTAGGTTAGACATTAGGAAAAACTTCTTTATTGAAAGGGTCATCAGGCCTTGGAACAGGCTGACCTGTTACAAGGATGTATTTAGAAGTTGTATAGATATGGAGCTTACATACACGATTTAGCAGTGTGCTTGGCACAGTTAGATTAGTGGTCGGACTTGACCTTAGATGTCTTTCCCAATCTAAATGATTCTCTGATTTTAAGCTCTACAGATGGGAACATTCAACAGGGAGGGCACAGCTGACAGCTCATGGGGGTCCTGCTTGACTAAGCATCGGAATGAAGGTGGGCCAATCTTTGCAGAGTTTCTGCACTTCCATGAGTAACAGTCTCCACAGAGATACAGTATCTTGCTCCTTGTTTGCAACTTCCACCCTATAGATTGAAACTATTATTAATTTACCTGCCATATCTACAAGAAGTAGATATGAACACTTTAAAGTTCTGCTCCCTCCTAGGGAACATCTCCCTGTAATCCTTTAATCTTCTGTCCCCTTTCTTCTCCCACCTGGAACCATAGTTCTCATCTACTGACTACTCACTGATAAGGCTTGTAAGAGCAACTTACAATACTACTGCCCAACAGGAGGTTTCTTACAAAGATATCACACTGCTCCAAAGTCAGAATAAAGCAAAAACACAGGTATCCGCATCAGTTCTCTTCAGACACGAGTGGTACGGGAAGAAAAGAACAAAAGTTATGCTTCGACCCTCAAAGTGGACTGTCTGCAAATGTTTAATGACTCTACTTCTCAATCAACAAGAGGCCTGAAGACTTCATTCTGAAGAAACATGAGACCACCAAGAGAGTTTAATACATCAGGATCCTACTAGGCTTTTCACAGATGTCTACATAAGGACAGTTATTAAAAATAACTTTTTACTTTCTGATATTTGCTTTTTCTTCCAAGATACAAATCTGAAAATTAACTTCTCATCCCTGTGCCAAGGTAGTAACAGCTTGCCACACTCTAAAGACCATCAGCAAATAACTGAACTTTCATCATCCAATCTGGTAATTGAATGAAGTGATGAGATTATAGCATCTCATGACTATATTGTACATAGCCAGCAGTCCAGTTATCCTGAACAGCAACTGAACTGGCAGCCAGTGCAGTTACAACCTGCAACTTGAATAGTCCAAGATATCTACTAGTGCTCTTCAGGACAGCATCTCTCTGCTGACTTTGTCCTGGGAAACAAGTGTAAGTCCCTTTGGAGTTGTTTCAGAGAATTCACCATGAGAAAATTGGCCTAAAATGTTCAGATAACCTTTCATGTTCATAGCGAAGAGGAAAGCATTTAACTAAAGCTCCCAGATGTGTTTCTAAGGAGAGTACAAGAAGTGCCCTATAGTGCCAAGATTTGTAATACCAAAGGATTCATGATCCAGTGCAAGTCCATCCAACTAGAGCTGCCAGGTTCCCTCCTCCCCTATCCTGGTTGGAGTCAAAGTGTGTGATGAACCAGTTTTCACCCCGACGAGTTGCTTGGGGATCTTTGGGGTAAAGCTGATGCCTGGGCAGCTCATTTGTCTCAGCCGGATGAATGGGCTCTCACAGCCCATTTTTCACAAGCAGGGTGCCAGGGGACAGGGCGGTGGCACAAGAGCTTCCCAGGCCATCGGTAACAAACGCCTCAACGGCCCCTGCCGGGGGTCCCTGTACTCCACTGCAGCCGGCCCCGATCTCACACCACGAACCCGGGCCAAGCACCCACCACCGACTCTGCTGAGCGGCTCCCGGCCGCTTCAGGGCCCCTCCCTGCCCCGTCTTGCCTCAGAGGGCGCCTCGATCCCCGCACTCCTCTCAGGGGACCCTTCGGCGGGGTCGGAACTCTGGAAGGGGCCGCGGCCTAGCCCAGCGAGGTCTCCCCTGCCACGCCCCATCCAGCCGCCACTTCCCTTTCAGCCCGGACCCTCACAGGAGGCTACGGCACAGCGCCCGGGGCCGCCTCGCACTCACATCTGGTACTCGTCGATGGCCTCCACCAGCTGCCCCCAGGAGTCGAAGTCGGTGCCTTTCCTGAAGCTGGCGCCCCAGCGCTGCAGGAGGCTCCGGGCTGCCTCCGACATAGCCCCAGCACTAGGGCACCATGCTCGCCCCGGGACGGGGCGCCACGCCGGGCACCCGCGACCGCCAGACCCGCGACGACCGCCGCCCGCCCAACCCGAGTCGGCCCAACCCAGCCCAGCCCGGCCCGGCCCCCGCGACACCCGAGAGCGGCAGGAACGTCCCGCCAGCGCCGCCCAGCGCGAGCGATTGCACCGACCGCGCCCGCCCGCACCGATTTCCGCCTCGGCAGGCGTCATGGCGGCCGTCACGTGACTCGGAGTTGCCTCGCCCTCCCCCGTTGCCACCCAGAGGCAGCTCCCCAGTTTCTCCGCTCCGGGTAAGCGGTGTCGCCGGCGGGTCACCCATATGGAGGGGCTGGTGGGGCTGCGGGACTGCCATCTGCTTCCGCCTCTGCTTGTGGCGTTAAGGGATCTCAATTGGTGGAGGGCATCAGGGCCTGGCCGCGCCTCCGCCGGCTGCCCCGGGGACAGGCCCCAGCCGCGGGCCTGGCGGCAGGGCTGGTGCCCGGCAGGGCAGGGTATAACCGGCGGGATCAATGCGCTCTGCCCTCCGTACTGCGCGGCACGATGTCACCGGCTCTCTGCTGACGCTGTTTGCGGCGGCGGGTGTGTGACGCGGAGTCGGCGGCCGGGTGAAGGCGGCAGCAGCGGCGGCGGGACAGGACCGGGAGGGGCCCAGAGCCGTGAGGTGTCGGCGGGGTTCGGAGAGCCGGCGGCAGCCGGGTGGACGATGCAGGCAGCCTGTGCCGAGGCGAGCTGAGGCAGGGCGAGGGTGGCTCCAGGCGCTGTGTACTGGGCAGGTTCCGCCGGGCAGGCCGATGTTTGCAGGTTCCCTCGTTCCATTCCGGGCACAGTGTCCCTTGGTCTGGCCGTGACGGAGCCCCTTGGCAGCAGCGCTTCACCGAGCACGGGCGGATGACGGTGTCGCGGCATGGGCTTCCGACGCGGTAAACACGTCCCGTGCTCGGTCGGGAAGGCCTGGACGTAGGTAGCCAGGCGGCAGAGCTACACTTTTACAGCGAAGTGTTTTTTACCTGTGAGCTTAAAGATTCAGAAAGGATCCCAAGGTGATGGAGGTCTAGGGGTCTCTGGTCCAGCAACATGCTCAGTGCTGAGATCAGACCAGCCAGCTCAGGACTTTATTCTCTTTGAGGACGGACACCACAAAAGCTCTTTGGCTAGCTTGTGCCTTGGTTCCACTGTCCCCCCAGTCAATAAGTTTATCTTTCTGTCTGTACAGACTTACTGGCTTCATCCTCCACTAGTTATTGTAGAACCACAGAATGCATTGGTTTTGGACCTTTAAAGGTCATCTAGTCCAACACTTCTGCAGTAAGCAGAGCCTCATCCATCCTGACCTTGAATGACCCAAGAGATGGGGCTCCCACCATATCCCTGGGCCACCTGTTGCAGTTGGTGTCACTATCATTGTAAAAAATTCCTTGCTAATATCATATCTAAGTCTCCTTTAATTTAAACCACCACCCCTTGTCCTGTCACAACAGGCCTTGTTAAAAAGTCCCTCCTCATCGTTCTTGTAGACTCCCTTTAAGTTCTGAAAGGCTGCAGTCTGCTCACCTTCTGGAGCTACCTTTTTCTCCAGGCTGAACAACTTCAGATCTCTCAGCCTCTCCTCACAGAAGAGGTGCTCCAGCCCTCTGATGATTTTTGTGGCCATTCTGTGGACCTGCTCCAAAAGGTTAATGACCTTCTTGTGTTGAGGACCTCAGAGCTGGATGCAAACTACCTAACTTCCAGGTCTGTTACCTGTAGGTGAATATATTAGTGTTTTCAGCAAGAGTCACCATGTAATTGCAGTTTTATCTATGTCAGCGGTGTCACAAAAGCTACTGACAGATTGACCAGACACAATACAATAGCTCAGTGTATTGAGATGTAAATTATATGGGAACTATTAAATGTTATGAAGGAGGTAACAAATGTATGGGAGTTTGAGTAAGAACTTAGGAAGTAATATAGAGCAAAGTAGATTATAACCTTTTGTCTAAATTGAACTAGTTCCCTGAGAAAAAACATGACATTCAAGAGAATGAAAACCTCATGGTGATGGATGATGAAGCCCAGGGCTATGGAAGCTTAGTGTTTACAGACTGACTTATAGATCGTTTCTGTTGTATCTGTTCATGCAGCTGTTTGTTCCTTTCTACACTTCAGTTTTGGCATAAACAATACTACTGAAAGAAGATGACCCACTGGTTTCATCGCAACCCTTTGAAGGCTACAGCTCCTGTCTCATTTAATTATTATGGGGTAGCTACCACTCCAGCTGCAGCAAAGGTCTGCAAGTAAGTGTATTTGTGATTAACTTCCCTCTGGCTCTCACAGTTTGGAGAACATCCTTAAAAGTAATGGTAACTCTTCAGTTTTTGTTCTAAAGATGACTAGAAATATGTAGACTAAGAGATAATAAGACACTGATAACTATGACCTTTTAGTTGCAAAGAATGAGTTACCCAGTTTTCAGGTCTCAGAGCATACAGCAAAGTCTATTTTAATAACACAGAGGCAAAAGACTAAACATTTCATTGTCTTTCTGATGACTGTGCATTCTTCTGCAAAAGATTACTTAAAATAATTTCCCTAAGTGAATAAGGCATGAATGTTCCATTGTAAATAGGAATATAATGAAGATATCTCAGCTTATTTTGCAGATCTATTCTTATCTCTTCATGTGCTCATCCCATTCTAATGTTGAAGAATGTTCCAGCTTGTTACTTCCCTTCCCCACCCCTGCACCCAACATCTTGAAAGATAAAGGCATCATTATTTTAGTTTGTTAGAACAATAGACTCATAATGAATACCAATTATCCATTACTGTCTGTGCAAACTGTATTGCACTTTCAAGAGTCAATCATATGTATCCAGAGGAGAAAGGAAGAATTTTCTATGTTTAATGGCATCTTCCTCATAAAATACTTTTCCTTGCCTTCAGATAGTGAAAAACAGTGCTTAGTTTCACTCAGCTAAAGGGTGGTGGTATACATGGGTGGGTACTTCCTTAACAGTACATTTTTGGGTACAAATACTTGGTTGGATTTTTTTAATTCCTTCCCTGTCCATACAGTGATTTGAGGTTATCACGAACACGACTGTTGGAGCTCTTTACAGACTCAAGTTGCAATCCAGAAATGATGAAGAATGCGACTGACTTGTACTTCTCACTCTTGCAAGGTAGGAACATTTATTAGCAATTCTGCTAATACATCAAGAGGGATGTAATTTGAGTTTTAATGACACTTCTCAGAGCATCTCTTGTGCGAATCTTCTGTAGGATGCTTTGCACTTCCCAGGAAGGCGATTGTCTTCATGGGTTCTCTGTCCTGGGTACTTGCCAGGCCCTTTCTGCAAGTTTTAGTGTCCTTTGTGACCCCACCAGTACTAAGTGTTGTCATTCGTATCCTCTGGCTTTTAACCAAGTTCTGCTTCCTACTGGAGGAGAAAATGTTTGTTTCGTAAGTTGTGGCAAATTGCTCCTTAAGTATAAATTGAGTCTGTTATTTAGGAGTCACTCTTTGGTGTAAACTTCTGGTTTGTCTAATGCTAGATAGTAGATAATGCTAGTTAATTTACACTTCTGCTGTTCTTCATCTTAGGTGCTTATTAGCATAGTATTGACATTTTCAGTTGATGGTCACCTGTGATGACTACCCTTGAAACCTTTCTCTTGCCAATATTTTGGTAACTCTTACTGAGCAGTCAGGTGCTCAGACAAGTTTCTGAGGACTGAGTTTTCAGGAATTAGTGGAAGCTGTAAACTGTGATAATTCAGTCTGTGGGAAGTTTAGTTCCCTGGGAAGATTTGAATATTCAATTTGAATATCCCATAGCATTGAGCTTCATCCTACTAACTGCTGCTTTGTGGGCTGCTGGACATAAGGAACCAGTTGCCTGTAGAGATTATAACTTACATGAGTCCATGCTTACAAGCTGTTTTTCCTCTCCTTGTTGACCAGGCAGCTTTTCCTGGTATTTCCAATCACGACTGTGGTAGCAGGGATGGTCACTCCTTCACCTCGAGGAGCTTCAGCTATCCTGTACCTGTGTCAGCCCTGCTCCCAACTAGTCACTGTATGAGACATACAGACATCTCTAAGGTTTTCCTTGAGCAGTCAAGACTCACAGGGTTGAGCTGGTAACTGGCTGGGCAAGAAGTTTCTTGAGTTTGGTGTTTTGCACATCTTAATCTCAAGATAATGAAGAATGCAAAGCCTCAGGAAGTAACACAGGTTTGTGAGTGGTACAGGAAGAAACATTCCTTTCTCTGTATCTGGATTCTCACTGATCCTCATTCCTTGATTACATATTTCTGTTTCATTGAGTTTGCCTGTTGGTACATTCATTGAATCCTATAGGTTTTATCCTTTCACTGGATGACTCTTCCCAAGAAAGCAAATTGAGATACATTCAGAATTTCAAGTGGACGGACACATTACAAGGACAAGTTCCAAGGTGCGTCTGCTTTATGGTTATGGGGCAGCTGTTTTCTTCTGGGCTGTTACCTACATGCATATGTGATATATATGGTGATCCTGCTCTAGCAGGGGGCTTGGACTAGGTGCTCTTCAGAGGTTCCTTCCAACCCCTACCATTGTGTGATTCTTTGCTGGCACCGGTGTGAAGGAAGTGTAGCAAAATCTTGAATACAAAGTAGTTCGCAAACATCTGTTGCTTTGCATTTTTGGTGATTGCCACAGTGTATTAGGTGTTCTGAAGCATGGGTTGCCTTTGTGATAATGGTGAAAGGATCCATTATGTCTTATTTTACATACAAACTGTTTCTACAGTTGGTTAGAGTAGTATAAGCAAGAAGCTTGTACTGGTGGACTGAACATCAGCACATAGATTGGTACAGTTTAAAACTCCTCTGTTTGGCACTACTGCCTGACCAGTGTCTTCTGACTGCTGAAGTCCAGATGTTGCCAAAGGTCTGACTGCATTCTTGTCCTCTGAAACTACTGGTACAAACAAACAAAAACAGCTTCTGGTTTAAGTAGAAATACAGATCTGTTGTGTCTTGCTATTTTAAGTAATTGTGTAACCACACTTATGAATCTGTTAAGCTTTATCAACAAGTGCTTAACATCCTCAAAATTTTAGTTCCTCTTGGAAGGCTATCTGTCCATGAGACTCCCCTGTAATTTTCTAATGGTCATACATGCTAGTATTTGAGCCAACATTATTTTCACTCCCACGCCTTTCTTTTTAAAGTTCACTAGTTCTAAGCTATACTGAGCTTGTGATGGCAAAACTTCATCCTTGTCAAAGACATGTATTTGGATTCTGAGGTTTCCTGCTATTTGCACATACTGTTTGACTGCAGTTACATAAATCCTCGCAACAACAATTCATTTGAGAGAGGTGCAATAGACTCTGACCTATTAACTTAGCGGCTACAACTTTAAAGTAGATATTCCAGAACAAGGCTTTCCACAAAAATAGTAATTAAAAAAAAAAAGATGAAAAAGTCAGCCTCCCCCAGAGCTAAACAAATCGCAAGTTTGTGTTTTAGAATAAAAGTTCCCAGTTAGAAGAGTAGGCATCTGAGTGTGGGAATTTATAATTATGAGCTCTTAAATAAGTAAAAATATAAGTCTCTTTTAGGCAATTCAGCAAATAGGAGGTTTTGAATTGGAAATTGTTGGCTTCTTAAATGAAAAATATTTTTTGGAGAGAAATGTCTACTTAGGCCGTGTGATTCTGTGAACAAAGAGCTTGTCGGCACAAAATGGAAAGCAATAAATTGGGGGTTTGTTTGGGGTGTTTTTGTCTGTCTTTCTGTAGTACCCAGCAGGATGCAGTGTTTGAACTGGTTTCCATGGGATTTAATGTAGCTCTGTGGTACACAAAATATGCATCAAGACTCGCTGGAAAAGAAGAGTAAGTGTTTCTCTTGTCTCAGTAATTCCATTGTAGCAATATTCTGCAAAACAAAAATGAACATGTTCTGAGTTTTGACTGCTGCAGTGCATGTCCAAGTGAGACAGTGGTAATTCAGGGAGGCAGTTGGCCTTCTTTTATTGCTGTAACATCCAAGTGCATTCTTGCATTCATGAATGAAGTGTACTGGTAGCATGTGACTGTGGTAAAGAGAAAGTGACAGTTATGAATAAATCATTGAATGCTCTGAATGGCCAAGTACAAAATTTAGATTCACAAAATCAGCTCTGTTGACACTTAGCCCTACAAATTCCTGAAGCTTTGGCTTTTAGCACTGAGGTTATAATCTTTTTTCTTCAAAGTCATTACTTATTAAGGTCTTATGTTTCTTTTTACAAGTGACTTCTATTTGATCATTTAATGACTGGACACTTCTTTATCATCAGAGTAGCACAGCAGTGGAACAGGTTACAGAATTGTAAGGGTCTCTGTTCTTCGAAGATTCAAGATACCTGATACACTGTTGACAGTAATTCTGCTCCAAAGCAGGGGATGGGACTGAATGACACCGAGAGGTCCTTTCTAACCGAAGTTTCACTGGTGCATTCTGTATTCTTAGTATAACAGAAGATGAAGCAAAAGACGTTCACAGAAGCCTGAAGATAGCAGCTGGGATATTTAAACACTTGAAGGTAGAAAAACTGTCTTTCCTATCTGTTCTTTAAGCACTTCACTTGCGTTTCTGATGGGGTTAGAGGATAAGCAAATAACTCAGAGTATCTGAATGATAGAGGAGAAATAAGGATATTGACACACTGGTGCTACACTCAATCTTTGCTGATCTTTCACAGTGTCAGTGGAAGAGTAATCCCATCTTGTCTGCCTGGTAGCACATGCAATGGTGCAGCCATTTATCCTGGGACTTGGTGTCCCATTTGTTTAGAAACAAGGGACTTGCTTTGCATTTGGCAGCAGTGGTATTAAGCCTAAACTAACTTTGAGACTTGCTTTGTACTTAGGAAAGTCACATTCCAAAACTGATTACACCTGTAGAAAAAGGAAGGGATTTAGAAGCTCGACTTATAGACTCTTACATCATACAGTGTCAAGCTGAAGCTCAAGAAGGTATTTTGAAATATACATTTGTTGGGGATGGGAAATGAGAGTCTTCATGGGTTATCTTGATGTCTTGTGAAGTCTGCTTGTCAGCAACGACTTTGTTTTACTTCTTCTGAAATACTACAATTTAGTGGGGTGGATTGGTTTAAAGAAACCTGGGTTACAATCTGAGGACGAAAAGGTCAGTCTGATATTACAAATGTAACCACTTTGGAAGAACTTGTGTGTGACATTCCCCTCTTAGCTTTTGTGTTTTCACGAAGTTTCTTCACCACCATGCTTGCCTAACACAAATTCCCAGTTCTTTACTTTCAAATACTTGCAGCTTCTCTTTATCAGCTAGTCTTCAAATTAATCTTCCTTGAGCTTTTTTCTATTAATTTAGAATCTTTCTACCCAAAAAACAATCTGTCTTTATTCTGCAGATTGGTTCACTGCACAGTACTTGTTTTCTGCTCATGCAGGGGTTTAAAAATGTTAAATGCTTCTGGTGATTTGATGTGACATTTCCAATTAAACTTTAATACTGTGCTGCTTTTTTTTTCAGTAACAATTGCTCGAGCCATTGAGCTGAAACACAATCCAGGACTAATAGCAGCTCTTGCCTATGAAACAGCTAACTTCTACCAAAAAGCTGGTAAGCGTCTTGTTTTGTGTCCTTAGTGACCTGGTTTATGCATCCTGGCCAGCAGACATGTTTTACCTATTTAGTAGCACTGTTTTCCAGTGGATATGTTTTGTATGTTTAGCTCCTCTTTAGCACATTTAAGCCTTCAGTTACTGGCAAGACAGATATTAGGCCTTTTGTTTTGTGGGAATCTTTAGCAGCAGGAAATGTTAGTGAAGGGAGATGGAAGGCAGAGTAGTCTGCTGACAGTATGTAATAGTAGCAAACAAATGGCTAAATGTAAATGGAGTGTGTTTTGGCTGCCTTTGGGCAGCAGATTGTGATGCAGACCACGTGTGTGGTGGGTTAATAGTGCATATCCTTTCAGATGAGCGTGGGGATCTGCAGGGTTACTGAGGTAAGTGGGAAAAGTGCAGAAGTATGGGAATCAGTACAAGAAATTCTATGATGTAACATTTAGGCTTTTGTAGGTCGCAATTTGAAACTAAACTAGGAACAAGCTTTGAAATGCTGTCTAAAAATGCTTAGGAGAATTAGCCTTACAACTTAGTGGAGAGCTCTAGGAACAGCTGCATCATAGCTCAGTAAACTGCATATATTTGTTTTTCCTCTTAGTTTGCCTTTTCAGGAATAATTTATGACACTTGATTCTGTCTGCTTTTATAGTTAGGGTCTGTTGCTCAGTATAACAATTCTGGTCTTTGAGTGTGTGTGTGTGATTTTTCTTTTTGGAAAATGCCTTAAAGAATAACGTTACCATATGTGTTCATAGATCAAACATTATCCAGTTTGGATCCAGCCTATGCAGGTAAATGGAGGAAGTACTTAAACTTGAAGAACTGTTTCTATATGGCCTATGTAAGTACTTTGACATCAGTCTCAGTTTTTAATGTTGTCTAAGAGCCAGATAGGGAATTGTGGACCTCTGCCCTAGTGAGACCACACCTGGAGTATTGTGTCCAGTTCTGGGCTCCTCAGTTCAAGAGGGGTGTGGAGCTGCTGGAGAGGGTCCAGTGTAGGGCAACGAAGATGATGAAGGAGGTGCAGCACCTCCTTTATGAGGAGAGGCTGAGGGAGCTGGGTCTCTTTGGCTTGGAGAAGAGGAGACTGAGGGGTGACCTCATTAATGTCTATAAATATTTGAGGGGTGGGTGTCGGGAGGATGGAGCTCGGCTATTCTCATTGTCATGTAGTGATAGGACGAGGGGCAGTGGGTGTAAGCTGGAACATAGAAGGTTCCACATCAACCTGAGAAGGAACTTCTTAACAGTGAGGGTGACGGATCACTGGAACAGGTTGCCCAGGGTGGTTGTGAAGTCTCCTTCACTGGAGATGTTCAAGGCCCGCCTGGATGTGTTCCTGTGTGACTTGGTCTGGGTGATCCTGCTGTGTCAGGCGGATTGGACTAGATGATCTTTTGAGGTCTCTTCCAGTCCATAATGATTCTATGAATCTGTTGTCTTGACTTCTTTTCCATGTTGGGATGAGAGGCTGTGCAGTGTCAGTTGGTGGTATTTGAAATGTTTTTGTAGAACCACTTCACACTACTGCAGTGTGAAATGTGCTGCATCATTAAGTGAAGCAGTTCAGCTTGAGCACAATATTCCTATTATCTACATCACTATGTGATTTGAAGCATAATTCACTGCTGGTCATCTTTTCAAAGTTTTCTTTTAGAAGTCTCTGAATGAAACTGCATCAAGTAATGTTAGGTAGCAAGTACTGTCTCTTTTTGCATAACATCTCTTAGCAAGTGTAGTGTCTACTTTTGAGATCATCAGCTGCTCAATTTGCTGGATTTGCTCTTGTAGTCTGCCAGGGCTTGTAATCTGGCTTTCATACTGTAAAACAAGCCCAAAGGGAGCAGTTACCACAATTGTCTTTCTCTTTTGTTAAACTTGTAGCTAAAAGCCACTTGCTTTATTAGCAAATTTGAAAGGTGAAGGAAAGTCAGAGCTGTGGCACTTCTTTTAGTGTGCAGTATGGGCAATGGTAGGTTCAGGTAACACCTGCTATACTGTGAGAACAGACATGAAAGGAAGGTGTGCAAGGTAGGCATTAGTTCATGGCATTATTCCTTTACCTATGATATTTAGTATTTAGACTCAACAGCTCATCACAGGGAAGAAGCAAGTTGGTTCTCACTGGAATACAGTGCTGTCTTTGTGCATGAGTGTGAAAGAATGTAATAATTCGGGATGGAAAAGTTGTTGGGGCTATAGCAAAATATCCCGAGCAGCAGAACACCTCATCTCTTCTGGATTCAGTAATGTTTGTTGCAGATTCAGTTTTTGAGTGTACAGGTAGTTTTCATTTTTACAGTATTCACTCCATGAACTTTACGTCATCCCCCTTCTGCATTGGAGTTAATGCTGTGCATTGACAGAGTGAGAGACAAACTTGAACTAGACTATGCCCTAGTGCTTTTGGTGAAACAGCCTTCATGAAGCTCAGAGTTACTCTAGGCTAGAATTGAGACAGCTTGCCAACACTTCATGGTGTTGGTGTTGAATTGCATTGTTCAGTGAATGCTACTTTGATTTGCCATCCCAAACTGTCAGCTCTCTGCAGGGATTGGCTCTTTCAAAGAGATGTAGCTCTGATGTATGGAAGAGCAGAAGCTAATTGTTGTAGGAATTCCCCAACAATGTGGGTAATGATTTTGTCCTCTCCAATTAGGCATACTGTTACCATGGTCAGACTTTACTGGCAAGTGATAAATGTGGGGAAGCAATCAGATCTCTGCAGGAATCAGAAAAATGTAAGTGTGATTGAGACTGGATTACAGGATCTGGTGATGACATGCCTGTTTTGTTCTGTTGTGTTTATTTGGTCTTCTGTGAACTTAAGATTTCATCTGTCAGCTGATGAAAATCCATCACACTTGAACAGAATATACCATCACCATTCTTGACTTGCCAGAGACTGTCTTTCATAAGTGCTGCAGAAAGTTTAATCTTCAGTTCTCTGCTGGATAAGGACTGGCTTTGAACTGCCTGCAGTACAGTGTGAAAATCAATGTCGTGGTTTCTGGCCTATATGCTAAGTTACTGCAGCCTT
The DNA here is from genome assembly GCA_013400115.1 of Rhinopomastus cyanomelas. Lineage (NCBI taxonomy): Eukaryota > Metazoa > Chordata > Aves > Bucerotiformes > Rhinopomastidae > Rhinopomastus > Rhinopomastus cyanomelas. Next base: position 1,725,630 of record VXBP01007759.1, on the reverse strand, counting down.
TTCTGCTTTGGAGGTTGCTCTGTCTTGTGTTAAGCAGTAAGTCTAGACAATGTTTGTTTCTTTTTAAACAAGTTTCAGTAACTTGTTTCTATTCATTTGAAAGGAAAAGTAAATTAAGGGAAGTTTGCAGTATAGTTCAGGGTCTTCTGCCCAACCTTCTCTTTCCAAAACTATTGCTTTCCCAACAGCCTCGACTGCATAACTTCAACACAGTGTGTAAAACATGCTCAAATTTAATGTTCAGAACCAAAAAGAATTATTAATAACAAAGTTAAATTACTTGTAATAAAACAAATACTGTGGTTATTGCTGTGCCCTCAGTTCAGAGAAAAACACTTGATTTCCCACTTTGTGTTAAGTGTTGTTTATTTTGGAGCATCAGCTGTGTGTGTACACATTCATGCCCTCTTTTTTCTCCTGCCATGGGGCACATTTCTTGGACTTGCTCTTTACGTTTTGTGCCACACGTAAGAATGGTTTCCTGCATATTCCTACCCAAAAGGCTATCTTTCCATTTCTCTGTTCCTAGTCACTTTTGAGATGTAGTAAATCTTGGCTGGAAGTGCTGTATTTGAGCTAGTTTATTTTTGTTCCTAAGAAGCAAGAAGCCTGAATGGATTCTGGTATCCCCCAAACTGAAGCACTCTAGATCAGAACTGAGATTTAACAGCGTAATGTGAATTATTTTTATTGCATTTCTTTCTTGCAAAGTTTTTGCCAAAGCTGAAGCATTGTGCAAAGAATACGGGGAAACCAAAGGGCCTGGGACTACTGCCAAACCTTCGGGACATCTCTTCTTTAGGAAATTAGGAAGTTTGATTAAGAACACTCTAGAAAAATGCCAGAGAGAGAATGGATTCATGTAAGTAATTTGTGGTTGGTGCACTGTGTATGAACTGTTATTACCTCATTTGTATTTATTTCAAGATGGGATGGCAAACTTTACTCTCCAGTTCTTACATCCCTTTAGGGTGTGGCACATAACTGTAAAATAAAGCTGCAATTTTGTCATTTTCTCACACAGATTTGCTGTAGGACTTTGCTGTTACACTCTGTGTTCTGTGCCAGTTCAGCAGGGTAGGCTGGACAGTCAAACTGGAGAGATTAAGCAGTTTTCTTCATTCCTTTACCACTTTGATACTTTTTCTTCGGTACAAGGGGATGCTGCGTTGCTCTATTCCCTCTTCCCAGAAGCTGGGATCTAGTGCGCAAAAGAGGATAGAGTGGACAAGGAGAAGGCAGGTAGCTGAATGGTTTGCTAGCAGGGAAGTCAAATCACAATCTTGCCATCAGTGAAGAATGTGTTTAGGGTTCTAGGAGCTATACTGTTCTGAGCACAATTAGTATTGTGAACAGGATTTTCCAAAATGACTTTGGAGGCAGTTTACCATTGCAAGACTGATTTGACTTTAGAATTCTTTTGCTCATTTGTTTCTCCCCTCTTCTTAAGACGCAGTATTCTATAACAGGTCTGTTATTTTGCTTTTTATTCTATTTAAAGACCTGTATAATAGTGGGATTGATTAAATAGAAAGGATTTTCAAGCACATCAAGCACACAGATAGGAAAAGAAGCACTCTGATTTTCTTTAGTTCCAATAACCATTGTCATAGCATACAACAGTAGTTTACAGGAGATTTCAACAAACTCATGTTCCTCTAGAAGCAGGCTTTGAAAGAGAAATCAGATAACCAGTGACTGTTTTGGGAGATGTGCCTGCCACAGAGCTCTGCTGCTGCACAGGAAAGAAAGTAGCCACTGTCAGTATTTGTCAGTTTTCAGCTCTTGGTTTGTCAGGGTGGATTTATACCCTCATTCAGGCTTTGTGTTGTAGCAAGTTTTTGTGGGTGTTGCAGTGTCATTGCTGTTATGCACTGTGGCACATCAAGACTTGTTCAGGAAGAGAACTGCCCTCTTCAACTTTCTGGAAAATATTTTAAATCTTTGTTTGAAATTTGAAGATCTTTTTGGACAGAAGGTGCTCTTCTCATCGAAGCATTGGGAACTGAGGTTAACAAATAGGAAAAAAATCTCCAAGCTATTAGGGTATGAAAAATAACAAGAAGGCATTGCTTTTGTTCTTGTGAGTGTTGCTGACAGAATGCATGTTGGATGGTGCCTTAATGGAATGGAAGAGAGCAGCAGTGATTGCCACTGTAAAAAACCCAGATTGTTTTTCCTTTAGAATTGTAAACAAGGGTTGCAGAGATGGTGCATTGTGTTTTAAATATACCACTGTATTCTGTTTCAGCTATTTTCAGAAGGTGCCAGCAGAGGCTCCCCAGCTGGAACTGAAAGCAAACTATGGCTTAGTAGAGCCTGTTCCTTTTGAATTTCCTGCCTTGAATGCACACTGGACTCCTGAAACACTTGCAGCATTTGATCTCACCAAGAGACCAAAGGATGACGCTGTAAGACAACCTGGTTTACTGTTCTCTCTCATTAGTTGTTCTGTTTATAATGCAGAGTTATTGTTTTGTCTGTAAAGTTCCCCAGCTCAGTGCAGGATCATAGAATCATAGAATGGCTCAGGTTGGAAGAGACCTTAAAGATCATGTAGTTTCAACCCCCCTGCAGAGGCAGGGACACCTTCACTAGATCAGGTTACTCAGGGCCTCAGTCAATCTGGCCTTCAACACTTCCAGGGATGGGGCAGCCACAACTGCCCTCGGCAACCTGTTCTTGCATCTCAGCACCCTCGCAGGAAAGAATTTGTTCCTTATGTCCAACCTCAGTCTCATCTTCTTCAAGTCAGGAAGCTCTTCCCCTTGTCCTCTTCCTACCACCCATGGCAAAATCCCTATCCCAGCTTTCTTGTAGCTCCCTTCAGAGATTGGAAAGCTGCTAGAAGGCCACCTGGGAGCCTCCTCTTCTTCAGGCTGAACAACCTCAACTTGCTCAGCCTCTCATCATAGGAGAGGTACTCCAGCCCTCTCATCATTTCAGTTGCTTTCCTCTGGATACCTTCCAGGAGCTTTGTGTCCTTCTGATGTTGAGGACTCCAGAACGGGACACAGGACTCCAGGTTGGGTCTCACCAGTGTAGAGCAGAGGTCCCTTGACCAACTGTCACTGCTTCTTTTGGTGCAGCCCAGCACAGAGTTGGCGTTCTGGGGTGCCAGTGCACACTGACAGCTCCTGGGAAACTTCTGATCCACCCCCGAGTCCTCAGAGCTGTCCTCAATTTGTTCTCCCAGTCTGCATTCATGCTTGGGATTCATGCTTAGGATGTAGATATAAAGCTACTACCAGAGCTCACATTTCTGCTGTGCAGGAGGCAGGTCAGTTAATTTTTCTGCTGTGTTGTCAGCACCTCAATATTAGGAGTTTTTCCCAAAATGTTCGATAGGATGGATGTTTTTAATGTAGTTAAGGTGTGAAAAGTTAAAGGAGTGAATGCTATGGAAAGGTGCTTTTTTAAGAAAGGTTTTATTTAAGGATGCTGAAATAGACAATATTTGTCTTTTCCACTTTACGTGGGGCTTTCTCAGACCTTTCAGCCTTGAAAAGAGAGAGGACTATTAGATTAGAGTATGTAAAGTTAGCTGTGTCTATATACTATGCATACCCACAGTGCTTTGTTCTTGGGGCATTTAGGGCTTTTTCTTCTTGTTTGCAGGCTAAACCAAAACCAGATGAAGAAGTAAAACCTCTGAAGGAACCAGATATAAAGCCTCAAAAAGACAGTGGATGCCAGATTTCATAAGTGCCATAAGTGCTATGAATTCACTTGGAAACTTTTTTAATTGGACGCTGGGGCTTTAGTTCTGATCTCCCTTCTTCTGAATCTTCTTTTTTAATTTACTTTTTTTAGTGTGCATTTATCTTGCTTGAGAATGTGGTGGTTTTCTAGGAGTTTATTTATATCCGACTGATTTTTTTTGTTTGTTTGTTTCATGTAATACCATGGTGTGAATGGGCTTAAGTGTTCCTATTGTGCCTCTAAAGAATTGCTTTTTGTGGGTTTAGTTTCTAGCCACAAATAGCAAAGGAAGTATCATGATTGTAGTACTTGAGAGTTTTTCCATAAAATTGTATGCTGCATGGTGTTGAATTTTGCAAACAGAAGTTTGCACGAATGGTTATATTTATTGAGATTTTGTCATTCAGGTTTAACACTCAGTTGTATTCTGATTCACTCACAATGAACAAAAAAATCTGGGTTTGGTCTGTAACACCCTTTAGGTATTTCACAGAACTTGGAAAGCCTCTAGTTCTGCATAGCTGGAGCACAACTGGTATTATTCTGAAATGATTAGCCTCTGTTATTCCCTCTGTAGATTAAAGTTCCTGCATCACAGTTTGTAGTACGGTACTTTAGCTTGTCCTTAAATTACAATGCTTGACTATCAAAGCACACCTGAAAGTGATGCAGCAAACAATATGGAAGTGGTTCAAAGCAGTGTATCATGGTGTCAGAGGTTGTGAATTTTGAAATATTTGGCAAGTTTGAAAGCTGTAGACAGTTAAAATCTCCTGGCACTAGAATTTAAGTTGTCATACATAAGGTAATGGAATTGTAAGACTCTGTGTTTCCAGCTGGATAGTGGCTGTAAGAAGCTGTGAGGAGAGAAGAGATGAAGACCTGATAGCACAATTGGGAAGCCAAGCTCTGGATTTCCTTTATGCCATACATGAACAGGACTACTTAGTACCACACTGAAGTCAGCTCCATACAATCTCCTTACAGTGAGAACTTGCCAAAAGCCAAGCCCAATCAAGACTGAGGAAAAAAAGGATTTTCTAGAACCTGCTTCTTCATTTCTGCCTAGTGTGGAAAATGTGATAACATTCTTTAGTGCTGAGCACACCAAAGCACCCTTGTCAACAAAAACAGGCTTTGGAGTTTGATGCAAATGCAGAAGCTTAAGATGCAGGTCTTGAAGTGAGAGCCTTGCAGTCTCTGGGTACCAGTTGTTGCACTTATAACCTGAACAGCCTGGAAAGGTTCCCATTTCAACAAAGCATGATGACGTGTCCTTAACGTAGTGTATACTGTAAACATATTCCTTACTTAATACTGTTTGGATTGATTCATCTTCCAGGGAGGTGTAATGCACTACTCCTGTCTGAAATCTTTGCTGGGATTTAGAGTACCTGAGCTTAGAGGGCAGGTTTGCAGCTCCTTGAAGACCTTCAGAATAGAAGCTGTTGAGGTTAGTAGGAAACTCAAGACTTCGTGAGATACCAGATCAAACTACAGAATTTCTTGCTAGAAGAAGGCCAAGAGGCTCTTAATGTAGTCAATCAGGGGTGAGCTAAATGCAGAACTCGTTGCTTCCAGATTTTTCTTTCATCCAGTTCTGCACTGTAAGACCAGCTGGATTGCTTTGGAGAGAGTTTGTGTTCTGCACAGACCTAGGTGGATAGGTGATAAGGAGTATCAAGAAGAACTGATACCTAAAATTGATGCATTCTTCTAATGCTGCACAGGAGCCTGGGGTGTGATTTAGGAAGAGTTACTCAGATCTGTGCATAACTTGATCACACTTACTGCCTTGTTAGACGGCCAGCTTAGGTTTTGCCAGAATGGAACATTGAGCTGCTTTGCTTATACAAATTGTAACTATAAACACGTTGCAGCTTTAGCCATCTACATGTGCTTTGCCTGCCACCTTTAAGGTTCAAGTTGCAGTTAAGTCAGCCTTGTGATCATGTTTTTTTAGGCAGTCACTGTTTTCCAGGTGCCTGTGTGGGTTAATACATACACATCTCAACCTAATTAATTTTATTCCTATGCAGAGTAGATTCCATTTTCTTTCTTCCCTTTGTTTTCCATTCAGTCTGCTGCACACTGTGACACAGACTTAACCTTGTCAGTTGATGCATGTGTACATGTACATACGTCCTGGAACTTGTTTCCAGTGATGTTTTGCCCATGGGTGTATTTCAATATATTAATATCTTAAAATGAGTTTAACAGATCACAACTAAATCATTCCCAAACAACTTGTTAGCAAAGATTATTTTATGACTAGATGCTTTCTCGAACCAAGTGGTCTGTTTGAATCCAGTTCACTGTAAATAGTTTGGGATATAACCAAGTGGATTGTGTCAGGTTATGGCTTTACTTCAGCCTGGCTGTGTAACCACTTATGCCATTAGCTGCTTCAGTAAGTATGATGTAGTAATTTAAAAATAGACTAGTGGAACAAACTAATTCATATAACATGTTACTTTTCAAGACAAAATTATTTACTTGTAGTTGAAATACTATGGCAAACATTAGGTAGTTTTGCCTAAAAGATAAGAAACTGGAGATTATTTAGTTTGCAAAATACAGAGACCTGCGAGTCAATGAGCAGGTTTGTCTTCTGGTTTTCTTGGGTAGCAGAATAGCGGCAAATAATACTGTCAGATATTCTAAAGAACAGGGGTGAATTGACTGGGATTTTCAGTTAATCTGGAACCCTAGCAGCCGTGTTCCTTCTGAGTCCTTTAGTAGTTTTTAAGAATGAGGTATTTTACATGGTGAATTTTTAATATTCTAATGCTGCAAGAGCCTGTTTTTGAGGCCTCGCTCTGGTTTTAGAGGCTCTTATGGCTAAACCTGCAAATCTTGTTGGTGTAAATAGTCTTTAAAAATTTGTGTCCAGTCTGAACTAGGACAAAATTACAGCTAAATGAAATATGGAGTGCTGGGCTCTCTATTTTGTGTTTTTTAAAATGTAGTCTTTGTCTTTAAACTTCTAGAAAACAAACCATTAAGCCCTTTGTAAGATTTCTACTTCAATACCTTCATCCATGTATTTAAATACACTTCATGTTTCATGTTACTGGGTTTACAGTAGTTTATCTTCCTCCAGCATGTGACACTCCAACAACTGAGGGACTAAACTTGGCCTTTGGATGCTGGTCTGCCTCCCACTGGATTCAGTAGAGGAGTTTTGCCTATCAGGCTAAGGATGATGTTTGGTCACTTAAATATGCAGCATGGATATGTGATGTGTCTGTAATGATGATAGTGGTTCCTACTCCAAGGAAGAAAACAGATCCCTTTGTCTATGTAGGATATAGCCAATTTGCACTTTAGGAATTTCTGATGTTGCAGTTTTGGTACAATACGATGTAGGTGTAAAAATTCCTTCCTGGTGTTCTAGTTTTGTTGCACTGATTTCAGTACTGTGTGATGGTTATGGTTTAGAGGGAACATTACTAAAATGTGTTTTTAATTGTCTGTGTATAAACAGAAAAAACTCATGAAGCATATCTTTCTACCTTTAGTATTGGGGGAATGTAAGAGAAGGCAGTAGTTCATCTGTCTTCCATTTCAATGCAGAGAAATGAAAAGTTTTATCTTTATGTTGAGGGACAATGTATTTCATCCCATCCCTGTGTCTAGTATCTACACTAAAATTTCAGCATTAACATAAATTCTGTTCACACCTATTAATTATCCCCAATAACAATTATCTGTCTCTAAAGTTCATTGTCAAATTATTCAAATTATTGCAGCAGTATAAGCTTCTTTTTTTTTTTTTTTCCTAACTGGCCCAGTTGAATGAGGATTAAAGCACAATGAGTAGGACTGGCAAGGAAAAACCCCTGCAGTGGGTACCTGTTTAGATTGTGAGTGCAATATAAAAGCATTTTCACAATTACCATTGATTTCACTCACATCTTTCTCTGCTTTCAAATTCAACAAATGTCACATGATAACTGGGGGGACCTTTCATTACCTTTTAATGTAGAAAGAGCAATCTCTTTTGGTGTTGGTGCCTTCACGAATTACAACCTTCTTGAAGCCATCTTGTATTTGGAATTATCAAACTTAAATAGAATCAGCTCTGTTAAGACAGACTGAGCAACCTTATTTTGTGAAGTCACCATGCAATCCTAAGCTTCGTAGTTTGAAAATTTGTATATAAGCACAAGTTTCAGAATACCATTTAAATAAACACTCTTACTATATCAGTTTTTGTTTCATCATTTTACAATGTTAAGTATACTAGGAAGAAAAACATAATCATGAGTGTTATGTTCTCCAATGTAATGCAAATGTAATAACTATAGAGAATGCTTTATTTTGGCAGTATGCCCGGAGCACTTAAATGAGCAAGATATTTACGTGAATTGGGTGTGTATGGAAGTAGCTACAGTGGAACATGTCAAGTCATGGGGCAGGAAGAGAGGAGATGGAATTCCCAAATACCTGTTTAAAAACAACAACAAAGGCATGGTTGGCTCTTTGGTTTCATGTAAATACACACAAATGCCTTTTAGCCTCTTAGTCTCTGTTGGACTGTGATGTCTATTTCCTTCTGAAATAAATCTTTTCTTACCTTCAAGGTAAAAACTACAGAAAAGTTGCTTTCATTCATGTATACTGACACTTCAGTATCTGTAACTGATTCTATGACATTTTTCCTATATCCACATTATTAAAAATATTTCAGTTTCTGTGTAGAATTCTTACAGAATGAGAGGTGGTGTGCTGCCTAAAACTATCTTCTACTTAATTTTTATAATATCCAATAGTGTTGCAGCATGTGAAGACACAACTGTTTTGCGTGTAGCACTGGGACTTTGACAGTGCCCTGGGTATCAATTTTCAGACCTTCCTCCCCCATTTGGAAGCTTATGTTTTTGTACTTAACAGGCTCTTTTTGTCTGACATTGGCTTCATCCATTCAACCATGGACCAAACCAAATTTAGGATAGAGCCCCTGGTGTACTGGCAGAGGCTAAAGCAATTCAGTGGGATCCACTGGCAGAGATTCAGTGCTGCTGCTGGGGTGACCTGAGGAGTTTGGGAGCTTATGAAATGTGCCTGTGCTTTTGAGAACTATGAAAACTGTGTCCTTGCAGCAGTCTACTTAGAAGGGTCTTCTGCTTGTCTTCTGCAGGTGTTCTGGTGGGGAACATCTATTTACTGTCCGTTAGTTTGTTTGGAAAGCACGAATTGAGCCCTTTGAGTAAGAAGGTGTCTGGTCTGGTTTGTCTGGGAGATCTTGGGCAGAGAAGCTCTTGAGAGGAGCAAATTTTGTGTACATAGCAAGTTACTTAGACCCTGTCGGTCTCATTATATAGTGGGTGCAGAATATCAGTTCCCAAAGTAGTTGTTGCTGATTTCTATTTTCCTAGAAGGCCAGTTTGCCGTTTCTGCACTCATCAGAGTTTCTTCTGTCTGGCCAACTGCTCCCTATCACTGAAGATTCCACTGAGAATATCTCAGGATTCTGGCTGAGGAGGTATCCTTCCTTCTCAATGTGTTTACCCAGTCGCCTTTTTTGGCAGCTTCTGCTAATCTTTAAGTTCCTTTCGTAAAATAGGGCTTCATGTACCCCAGTCATCCTGACTCGTGAAAGCCAGGCTTGTGTCTGGTATTCTAGATGAAGTTTCACTAGCATAGTTTGTTAAATCTTCTCTATCTGAACTAGATATTCACCTCCCATCATCTTTAAGAACCAAATCTTTCTAGCATAGCCATGTAGTGGTCCCTAATTTGCTTCATGCCTCTAGACCTTTGTCTTTTCCAAAGAACGACTCACCGTCCATTTACTGTGTGAATTTTGATAGCCCCTAGGTGTAAGATTGTATTTGCTGTGTTGGAAAGCCATCAAATCTTTTGGTCAGGTTCAACCTCTGTGATGCCTGGATCCTCAAAGAAAGGAAGGAAAAGGCAGTGTTTCCTCAATTTTTGCCCTCATCAGGTTAGTAAATACCTTCCTCCCAGAAAAATAAGGCAAATGCGTAACAGCACCAGAACAAGACCGCTCATGAACTTAGAAAAGAAATCCTACAGTACTGGGGAGGACTTACGACCACTAAGGGTCAGCAGAGCTTAGATTTTCCTGCACTGTTGTGGTTTCTGATTCATTGCGTAGTCTGTACAGGCAGTAGACCCTCTAGATGGCTTCATAACGCAAAAGGTGAGCACCCAGGAATGACACTGCAGTTTTGGAATGGAAAGAGTTGTAACAAGTTACACCTTTTACATCAGGTTTTACTGAAAAGGACATCTTTATAATCGCTTCCATGATGACATCCAGGAGCCCATGCATACTGTGAGACCAGGTGAGCATCGGTCCATTGTTATTCCTTAGGTTTGGGTCGGTTTTTTAATTTGTTTTCTTTGTTTCTTTTTTTTTTTTTTAGTCTTAATCTCTACTTTGCATTTTAGCCTTCCAGGTCATTCCCATGTCTGTCATGGGTTAAGGCTGGGCCAGCCACTAGACAAATGACATACACTCCACATACTTTCTTTTAGCCCTTCTCTGTCCCCAAAATGAGAAGAGAAGGGGGGTAAGGGAAAGATACTTACAGATTGAAAAAGAAAACTAAACCAGCTCTCAGTAAAATTACAATAATAATACGAAATCTATGCAAAATCTTTCTTAAGGCCCAATCGCCCTGATGGCAGTAACATAGCTGTGAACACTGGTGCTGTGGGCAGGTGCTGGGAAGTCCCAGACTCAACTCGGAAGCAGATAGGAACCGGATGCGGGAGCTGGCTTCAGGAATTCATGGATTGGGATTGAAGGCAGAACAGAGTCCTCCACAGATGTTGGCTATTGAAGATCCTGACCCTAATGGTCCCTCATCTTTATACCCCATGTAATGTCTATGGGTTGAAATACCCTTTGGTCAGTTTAGGGTCACCTGTCCTGTCTGTTTCTTCCTACAGGTGCAGCCTCTCACTTACCCCAAAGTGACATACAAGATTTAGCAGTGACTTTGGTCTTCACAGGAGCAGTCTAAGCAAGAGCCTTTCTGCATCCCAGCTCTCTGTAGTAACTGTGAATATCAAGCATTACCACTTGTAGGAGCAGACACTGTCTGCGCAAATATACTGTTAACTTCTGAAAGTGCAACTAAGCGAGACGGAGCTGAAAAGTGAAATCACTGGACAGAATAAGTTCTAACTCAAGCCAGGACAACAGGCGAGTGAGTCTTCCAATAGCCACATTAAATATGATACAACTGACGGTGACACGAACCCTTCCTCTGGATAGCTCAGGCACAGAGTTACCAGTTCTTACGTAACTCTGCAAGTTTGCCCTTTCTGTCTTGTTTGGTTTAACAAACTGGCAAATAGGACACATGGGGTGTATCTTCAGCGTTTGTGTCATTCCCAGTTCAGATCTCTGCGTATCTGCTGGTCATGGTGGGATTATTTAAGGCAAATATCAGCTTAACCTGGCCAGTGTGTGATCAATAAGCCTTTCTTTGCAAACTGGCAGATCGTTTCATATTGCAAGCAAATCCTGGTACAAGACTGTGCTTAGTGCGGCTTCATGGATAAGCATGTCTTTATGTTCTAAACCCAATCTTTCTTCTTATTTCTGCTCTTTAGTCCACACTTTCCTTGAGGGCTGTGTCTGCTGTTTTGGACAGTTTGAACTGCAACCACTTAATTCCTTAGTAAGTTCAGGTTCCTTCTTATTAAGCTGGCTGCTCATGGCTTGGATGAGCACACAATCTGCTGGATAAAACACTGGTTGGACAGATGGGCCCAAAGAGTGGTGGTTAATGGAGTGAAATCCAGCTGGCGGCCTGTCACAAGTGGTGTGCCTCAGGCTTGGTGTTGGGACTATCTCTGTTTAACATCTTTATTGATGATCTCAATAAGGATATAGAGTGCAGATGTAAGTAAGGTGAGAGTGTTCATCTGCAAGAGGGTAGGGAGGCTCTTCAGATAGACTTGGAGCGATGGGCCAATGTTAATGGCATGAGCTTCAGCAAGGCCAATTTCCAGGTCCTGCACTTGGACCACAAAAGGTTTGGGGAGCCAGCTGGCAGAGAGGGACCTGGGGGTTCTAATAGACAGGAAGATGAATATGTATTCAGCTTAGTTCGGTGGCTTGGAGGTCTCTTCTCACAAGCAATTAGTGAGAGAACAAGAGGGAATGGGTTCAAGTTACAACAGGATAGGTTTAGACTAAATACTAGGAAGAATTTTTTCACAGAAAGGGTGGTCAAGCACTGGAACGGGCTTCCCAGGGAGATGGTTGAGTCACCATCCCTGGATGTGTTTAAAGATCATTTGGATGAGGTGTTGAGGGATCTGGTTTAGAGGTGAATTTGTAAGGTAGGGTAGATGATTGGACTCGATGATCCCAGGGGTCTTTTCCAACCAGAATGATTCTGTGATTTTATGATTGATTAGCTAACTTTAAGGATGAGTTAAGCGGGGTGCAATCGCTCTTCAAGCAACAAAGCTAGTATTTTACTATTGATTTTTCCTTCTTTTGATACTGGTGTTGTCTCAAGGGATTATCACCTAGATTTAAAACACCTGATGGTTTTTAAAATCAGGTATGTTTTTTTTGGTCAAATGTCAGAAAACACTACCATCAGTTACATTGTTCAGATTACCCTGCTATGTTTCAGCCTGTCAGTCTGTTCCAGAAGATGCGTTTTACAGCACCCAGAAAGAATCTCTGTTTGGTTTCTGTTGCCTAAAGCCAGCCTTAGTGTGATCAAAAGACCAGTTTGAAAACAACAGCAAAACTTGATTACCACAGGTAGGTAAGAAAACACTGCAGCTTTCACAGTTAGACCAGTGTGGCAGAAAGCACTAGCAGAAGAATCTGGATGATTCTCTTTAAGGATGGACCATTTTGTCTGGGCTCCTTCCCTAAGAGAGATAGAGTAATTTTGGACGGGCTTAAGTTTTTTTTTCTCAAAAACATCTAGTAACAGTTACTTCATCATCTCCTCAGTTAATTTGCTGTAGTGTTTTTTAATCCTTTCCCTTAACAGAGGTTTTTTTATTTCACATAGATCATGCTCTCTGCATTTCAAGTTACTCTCTTGTCCAATCATCAAACTACCTTTTTGTCTTATGTGATCTTCTGTATTTGACTGTTACCATGTCTCCCCTTAGCTTTTCCATCTGTAGACTAAACACCACCATCTTTGCATCTTTCTGCCTTTGTCTTAGTTCCCAAGCTATTTACTTATTCTTACTGCAGTCCTCTGGACTTTCTCAAATTTGTCCACATGCTTTTCAAATGTTGTCATGGCCAAAGCAGAACAGAAGCCTCCGGCTGGGGCTCACCAAGGCAGAGTGGTGCATATCTGCTATCTAGGCAGCTGTTTCTCATCTTTCCTAAGTGCAGCACCCTGAAATGATTTCCTTACATCCTGTTGGATTTTTTTCAGAATATGTCTTTGATAGAGATCCTTTTGAATTGTATTCCTATTACCATGGTCCTCTCACTTGTCTGCAGAAATATATTTATAGCTGTATCTATTGCATCAGCCATTCTCTAATGAAAATGCTTTGCATGTATGTCCAAAGGCAGAGCCCCGCTGTGTCATCCCTCTGTGCTGACAGTGAAATAATGGTAAATTTTCAAAGAAAAATTGGACCTGTGGCTGACCTTTTTTATTTGAAGCAACATGAAGCTACTTGCTGGCATTCTATCCTCTCATATTAAATGTGCTTTTTTCCTGCCAGTGATTTTTTTTTTTTAAAGAAACATCACATCTCCACATTATGGCAGATATTTAGATTATTTTTATTACCCCAAGATTTATTAATTGTAAATAAAGATTATTATCTTGCAGTTGAACATCAAAAAGCAACTTCAGGTAGAAAAATTAGTTGAGCAAAAAAGTATGAATAAGTATATGAAATCCCAATTCAGTCCCCTGTCATTATGCAGCATGTTAGGCTTTAATTACTAGGTCATGCACCTTCTACAGAGGACTCTATGCATGGAATGGTTAATAATTCAAGAGATTGCAGTCTTCTTTCAGTGTATTTTATATATCACTGCAGTCTGTCCTCTTTTTAATTCTGAGCAGCATCAAAATGTGCAGAATGGGGACTTATTCTTTGCCTCCTGGATTCTTGAGGAATGGTATCAGATAAGTATCTGAATGCTCTGCAAATACAAATTTCTACAACACAAAGATGAGTCCAGATTGTCAGAGGACCCAGCTAGAAATGTCACAAGGACATTTAGCATGTTACACTGTGGCTATTGTTGCTATCATGTGCATCTGTACTATGAGTATTCACCACTTCTGCCAAAGGACCATAAATGTTTTAAAGCAGAGCCCACTAAGCACACATCACACAGCTACCAACTGCCATAATCCACACAGCTATCCTACAAGAGCTATAGTATCTGACTCTATGTCACTCTTCAGCTGTCTTTGCTATGAATCAGGAATTTTATTCCTTCTCACTCCTCTGTCTTATGTTTCATTCACGTACTCCAAGATCTCCATGATGAAGGATGGGGGTTGTACAGAAAACAGCTTTTCTCACCCTGCAATCCTGACTGGCTCCAAAGGCAGGATTTAACCCTACTATGGTATTAATAACAGGATTAGTTATGTATTATATTAATTAGGCTTTATTTATTTCTGCTTTGTTCACAAAACATGGTAAAAGCTGATGTCAACTCTGAACAATCTGCTGATGGACTAAATTTGGATCTGTAATAGTTTTTCATTGTTTTACTTAAAGCTATTTGAAAGCTTTAGTAGAGCTTTGAGTGTGTTTATTAGTGTGTGTTCTGTTACATGTACCAGTCCTCCTGTACTGTACATTCTGAAATTTGAAACGGATTTTGATTTACAATCAAACTTTACAATATTTGAAAATGAACAAAGAGTTCAGAACAATCTTAGGAGTTTTATTGCCCAGATTGATGAGGTGGATGTAGATGGCCAAGGTCATGTGGATGGATGGTCAAACTGTGCAGTGTCAGCTCTGATAGCAGAATGAGAAATCAACATTGGTTTAGGCTTTGGGGAAAAATGTTGTCCCTACTTTGGGGGCCAAAGCCCTGATATTGTGTTAGCAGTACCTCCTGATGGAAGTTCTCAAGAAACAGAGAAGCACTTTAGAAAACTTTTTCTAGTCACAAAAGAGTCTTGCGATTTGGGATAATAGAAAACCCCTCACGAAACCCAAATTCTGAAATGTTTTTAATCAGGTCACTGGAATTCTCTAAAGCATGTCACTCTGTTGCAATACTTCTGTATTTATTAGTGTTGGGTAATCCAGCTGAGTAACGTAACTCCAATTATCCTTTACTAATTCCTGCCCGGAAGAAAATAACCTGCCCTGCTTTGTTATGGTGAGAGACCGGTTATTAATGGCTGCAACAATGATTACTGTCCTGTTGTTTAGCTGACCAAAAGTATGTCCTAGTGCTTCTTGAGGAAACACTGCACAGATGAGCAACCAGGTTAAATTTTGTAACAACGGATTATTAAAATTGTGGTGGAGTCAAGTTTTTTGAGTAGTGAAGTTCTACAGACAAGATGGGATTCTTTTTTAATTGTGAGGACAGTAGATTGTGAACATTACAATTTTAAGCTCATTTTGCATCACTCAGGGCTGCCTGCAAATTAAGTGATCCCAAAAGTTGTTGAAACTGTCTGAATCTGCATTTCAAGTTCAGGTTTAATAATTTCACACGGAATTTTGATTTTAGAGATGAATAAGCCATGAGCTCTTGCAATTAGACATGACATAACTGCCCTGAAATCTTAAAATACCAGCTTGTTCTTCAGAGCGAGTGTCTACTTTGAAAAAAAGAAATAGGTAAAAATGGTGAAGTAGCTTCCCAAGTTTTCGGCGTGATGTGACAATTTTAAAAGGGGACCTCAGCTATGGCAACATAGTCTGGGATCTTCCACTTGAGCTTGATTCTGTGATTTATCAATGCTGTTCTTTCTCTTTAACAGTATTAAATGTGGACCTTTGACACATAAACCTATTTAATCACATTCTATCAGGCTTCTGTAGGGGAGGGAGTAAATTGAGAGGAAAAAGGTAGCAGAGGAGGCTTTATAGTTGGGACTGTGCTTGAAACATGAGCCAGAGGTGACTGCAGCTCACCCATCCTACTCTAAACTCACTCTTTGCAGCTTTTACTGGTAAGGCAAAATGGGTCCATTTCCAAAACATAGCAGCGAATTTGTGGATGGAGTTTCAGCACTGCTGCTTTTCAATATTTATTTTAACAATGTTTCGGCTTCTGGTATTGAGGATGTCTTGTTATTACATAATACTCAAGGTACAGCTATATGTGGTGAAGCTTCTCTGCTCAAGAAAACTGGAAGTATTGGGACACCTACAATCTTTTAAGGATTCCTAACAGGAAAAAAAACTAAATTAGCTGCCTTTTAACTAATTAGTGTTTTACTGTGTTGCTTCCAAGAACATGGAGAAGATTTACAGGGTTTTGAGAGAAATTACATGGGCTCTTTGAGTGTAAAAAGCCACCCTGGGGTTCAGGATGTTGAAGACAGATGGGTTAAGGATACAGTGGGTTTTTACCCAAAGTGCTTTTACAATACTAATGGAATTTCAGACTGTAACCAAAAGATGCCTCAACTGCTAAATACTGGTATTGTTCTAAAGAATATCTGGTTAAAGCAACTTCTAGGCTACAAATGGTTATCAGGCTGTGGCATAACATATTTCCTCCGCTTTGCTCAGCACAGCAAGATTTTAAAGGTCAGAACAGCAAAAAGCAACATAGTCACTGATGAGAAAAGGGAGTTTTGTGAGGAAGAACATGGCTTCTATGGCAACTACTGTTTTCTTTTAGCTAAGGAGATAGTTTGAGCTTCTCTCATCTGGTTCCTGAAACTCCTATTTCCTGATGAGCAGATCTGTCATTAGCTGATCACTCCTGACTACTGAAAACCTACTGCTTGGGGCATTACAGTGGAATTGAATATCCCAGCACACCTAAATCAGCCTGCAAAGTTCTCTTTTGTTGGGGCAGCTGCAGGTTGGTTTTGCTTCTCATTTGTCAGAGTAACAGAGTGAAGAAAAAAATCAAGAACTTTAGCTGAGTGAAAATCTGTAATATTTACCTTTTCAAATCATCAGCAAAGCAAGCAGCTAAACACTAATAATCATTATTTCATTAATTCCTGCTCTCCAGATTTTTTGCAAACTGAAATGTTGGTCAGTATTCATAAGAAGATATATTGACTTTTTAGATCAACCAAGCTAATAAAAGAATATACTTATGCAGTTGATATGCTGCTTCGATAATCTCCATATGAGGTACTGAGACCTGTCCTAAGCTACTCTGCATTGCACTTCTTTGATTACTTGTACTCATGAATGAAGTGAGAGGACATCTGGAAGAACGGATTTTGGAAAATACTATGCAAGAGGAGTTTTCTGCACAGTACTTGTGAGGAGATGTCTAAATCAGACTTGTCCCTGACAGTTTCATGGTTGAGAAAAAGCTGCTGCATTGTCAGTTGAAAAAGTGGTACTCTGCTTTTTCACTTAGAAAATATAAAAGGTTAGAGTGATTGCAATGAGCGAGAGGGGTATTTTACAAGAACAATATTTCCCCCAAAAAGCTGTTTTATTTCTCATCTAGTGAAAGCTGAGTTGCAGAAATACAATCACTGAAAGTAGACATTTCATTCATCTACATGCAAATTGCCACTACAAACCAAGCTTGAATCTCACAGGGAAGATTGCAAGTGACATAACCTCCAAGCAAGACTGGGACTTATTTCTGCATGACAAGTGCTGTGAGTGACTGAAAGCCATGAATTTCTCACAGGCTGCTGAGTGCCTCATTTCTTTGACATTTCTGTTCTGTGGCATTTCAGAATTTCTGAAATTAGGAAGAAACCTTCACTTTTAAATTCCTGCCATGTAAAACTGTGGTCAGCATCAGTAATGTTCCTGCTGAGAGGGCACACTCTACAGGCCTGTATGCAATGCTGCATGAAAACCTCAAATTATTTCCATTACAGAGAACTGTTGTATTACAATAATTCTGTTGCATCTAAGCCTTGAGATTTGATAAAGTAATTCTGTAGTCAAAGCAATGGTATTTATTGCTGTTAGTCATTCCCTCATCTGTTCTCTTTGGAGTTTTTCTTGCTCAAATTTGACTTCTCTTCAGAATTCTATGCCTACTGCAGAGACAACTTAGGGCTATGCTGTTCCTTGGTCACAGTCTGAATTATGTCCTCAAATGAGGCCTCTGACTTTTTTCTTTCAGCTAGTGCCAGTGTTGATAATGCTGTCTAGGAGAGAATTCTATTCTGCTTGTAGTTCCTTAGAGAAGGAACAACCATTTCCATGCTCAGTTTTGATGTTTTGCTGCAAGGCAGAAAATGCCCACAGCATCCATTTGCTTGCAGAGTTTCTCTTGGTGGCTTTCTCCTGATTTTGTAAGTGAAGCAGAACAGAAGAGTTCAAAAAGTTCAAAACCCCCGTGACCTCTCTGGCTTTGGACTCGGGCAGTCTTCTGCAGCTTAAGGGATGACAAGTAATTTCTGGCACTTTTCCCTCTGCTGAAATGCAGATATTTTCTAGCTGTTGACTAAAAGAAAAAGGAATTCTGGATCCCAGCTTAAGTCTTTGTTAACCATTTAAAATGTCTCTTCTGGGGAACAGCTAGCATCTCTTTCATCAAACCTGCAGAGTTCTACTGTGACACTATAAGAAGTCTGCACTAAATGCTTTGACAAAAACTATGCATGCTCTGAAATGAAATCTTATTTACCGTGATGTTATTAAAATGCTAAATAAACAGATAATCTCAGAAGGGCTGGTAGGATGCGGGCGGGAGAATAAATGAGCTTTGTTGCGAATGTCAGTCAATGCTAATTCCTATCCTTTGAAGCAAGTGTGATAAACACAGCTGCCAGAAGCGTGATCTGAAATTGCTGTAATGAATTAAATTTTCACTGGAATAAAAGCAGCCAGGCACCTTACTGATTTCCTTTTTTAGTTGGACAAATTCAGAGAAGAATGACCAGATAAGTGAGGTTAAGGTTTGTTAAATATAAATAAGCACCTCAGTATGTACAAAATTGTTGTATGAAATTTTGTATTCATGTTATTTTTAGTGTATTTGTTACTTACTATTTGTATCTTAATCCAGAATCTGAGATGTTTCAGGGAATAATTATCTGTACTGGGTGCTAAACACTGTCTTCATAGAAAGATGTTTCTCTCTTAAGCAAGTTTATGTGTTAAACAAAAGACAGACAAGGGTGTTTCAATGGTTATGAACTATTTAACTGCTGATCACGGGCTGGAGATAACAATAAGAAATCTCTAAAGGAAGACATCAAGGGAGAAAAGATAAGAAATTCAAAACAGATGGTCTCTGGATAATCCCTCATTTTCTGTCCTCTTGCTTAAAAAATATATCACTCCTTTTTGTAGATGAATTTAAATATATCTGTTGCTCCAAGCTTTGCAATTTTGCTTTGCAAGTGCAATTTTCATTGGGCTCTAATCTGGATGGCTACTCCTTTTCAGGATTAATTAAATTGAAGCAGAGCGATAGGTTATTTCAATTTTGGGTTGGGTTTATTTTGGTGTTCAGTGTGTTCCAAAACAGCCTTCCTAATTACAGGGAATGGCGTAGCCAGAGGTAATGCCCAGATCAATAAACAAACAAAAAACAAATAGAATAAATAAAAAACTGAACAAACACTTACATATATATGCTTGATTTGTGAGTGCTATTTACTTTAAACAACATAAGAGATACTTATGTCAGAATTCAATGCCATACAAATATGAACATCTAGATTTTCTATATATAGATATTTTATGAATTTAAAAATATACCTTTTATTAGTGTCATCTATCCATTTCCAAAAAGGTGTCATTATGGCAGATGAGTCTGATGAGGAATGCCATTAGCTACGACATCTCTTCCAGGCGTGAGCACTAGATGGCAGTGACAGACAGGAGCTGTGGTGTGGAAACACCGGTCTTCAGTTTCTCGACGTCAGTGCCGAATCACTGCAGCACAAATGGCATCCTATAGGTATGTTTTGTGAAAAAAGGGGTGTCACAGGAATTACAGAAACTATATTACATGACTCAGTAGCCGCTTAAGCCTGTAGAAGGAATTGTCGCAATTAAGGATGAAGTGGCAGAACATGATATTAAGCTGCCAGGCTTGGCAGCAAAGTCCCTCTGCAGCCCAAGGGGCTGGAACTTTTTCTCTTCCACTTGCTCATGCTGCTTGCAGAAAACAAATCTACTCTATAATTCATATGGTCTGTCCCATTCATTGCTGTGCTCCTTGCGTGCAGCTCTAGTAGCAGACTTGACGTCAGCTGCTGGACAGCCATTGGGCAACCTCAGACATTGAGCAGCTAGTGATGTCCTTGACATCTTCTGAGCTTTATTTGAAAACATTTTGTAAAACTGAAGTTTTTGCACACACTCCTGAATTCAAAGCATGAAGTTTCATAGCATTTCGTGTTCTGACCAAACACAGAATTCTTGGGCTGATACAGGAGACATGCTGCTGGTATTTAAGATGAGATCTCAGTCAGAACTCCAGATTATAATGGTCCTTTAATAAAAACCATGTCAAGTGTACCCCAGAAGAGGAGAGGGGGTTGGTGTCTCTGCCTCAGGCTGCAAATGTTGACTCTCAGGCCTCTGACAGCTTGATCTGAGGTGGTTCACATGCTTCAGAGCAACTTTTACAGAGCAAATTACTCAGGCAATGAGATGAAAGTGCAATGGCTTGTCATGTGTAAGGGATTGCTGTGGATTACCCAACGTTTCATTCCGTGTTTAAAAATTAGAGAGACTTATTTTATTCAAACTGCAAAAGCAAGTTCTCAGGTTACAAAACTCCTTGTCACTGAGTAACAACACAAGCCTATTTCAGTATTTCAGCCTGTTCTGTGCGCTGAATGAGGCAGTGGTCCTTGGGGACAAATGCAGTCATGTAATTAAACACTCAAGTGTATGCACAAGGCAGTATCATTATGCTTATAGCATGCTTCTCGGAACTGGATTTACCTACCTACATAATATACAATATCAACATACACAGTATCAACACATATTTAAAAGATCAAGACAATGCCTTGCATGTGTGGGGGTGCTTCTAAGACCAGAGAAAGGATCCATGGAACAGCCTGGGCTGAACCTTTCAGGGGGCTACTGTGGCCTGGCTGCTGAAGCTGGGAGTGATGCAGAGGAGCTAGCCTGGGCCTCCTCATCAACTGCCTCTGCCGCTCTCGGCCTTTAGCCATGTTCCCCATCTTCCCGTGGTGCCACAGACCATCCGCAACCACTTCGAGTTGCTGCTAAGCCAGGCTCGTTTTGTTACTTAATTCCTCCAGAATTCCTCCAGAAGAAAACTCCAACCAAGTGACCAAAACAAACAAAACCCCCAAAACCAAGTATTTTTTCACTCATAGCGTGAAGCTTGTTTTGGCATTTTTAACCGTAATTTTTTATACATGTAAGTGACTTTTTTCAGCCCCAGATATTACTTTCCCCCTGTTTCGGTCTCTTTTTAAAACTCTGTGTATGAGACTGCTGTTCTGCGAAGTTTTACAAACCCTCCGCTCCCGGCTCTTCCCCAACACAGCGCAGCCCAAGCCGCGCTCAAGATGGCGGCAGGTGGGCGCCGGGCCGGGCGCCGCGCTCAAGATGGCGCCTTCCCCCGCCCCTCCTTCCCCGCCCTCCCGCGGTGACTTCCGGAGGGAGAGGGCGTCCGTCCCATGGTAACTGCGACACGGCGAAGACGCGGCCGTGGGGGCTGTGCTTTTCTTGCCGCCACCCGGGCCACAGCCAACGGGCAGCATCCCCCGGGGCCCAGCAGCCGCCGGCAGCTCCCAGGTACGCGCCGCCGGGCGGGACCGTAGCTCTCCCTGCCCGCCCCCGGTCGTGAGGTGAGCGGAGCCCGCGGGGGCGGGCGGGCCCTGCGGGGCGGGCTCTGCGCCGCCGCCGCCGAGGTGTGCGGCCCCCGCGGCGGGAGGGCGGTCCCGGCAGCCGCAGCNGAGGGGTCCCGCATCCAGCCCTGGGACCTGAGGGGCGGATGTATGCGGGAGGTCATGGGTGCCTTCAGCCGCCTGGATGTACTCGGCGTTTTCTCAGCCTGATTTTAAAGCATCATGTAAAACCGATATTTTTGCACTCACTCTTGAATGTTTGTGGTTATTTCGGTGGGAAATAGGGTGGGTTAAATTTAAAAAGCTGTCCAAGCTCCGAACTTCTCTCGTTCGTTACGGACTGAGCTGTGACTGGCCTTTGGTGAGCTTCTGGTCTTTGTTCAGACCTGAGCTGCTCGTAGCTGCCGAGCTTGTTAGGAGCAAGGACTATGAGCACCCAAGGGCTGAGACAGCGGTTTCCTAAGTTTACTCATGATTAGCACTCTTTGCCTTGGGGAGTTAAGATACTGTGACTCCTTGACTTCTGTCTGCTCAACCGGTGCAGACAGAGCTGCTTGCAGTGGTGGTGGCGGCTAGCGCTGGAGGTGTGCTGGAGTAACCGTGAAAGCAGAGATCCATCCCAGAGCTCTGTGAGTAATGACTAGTGCACAAGCCCTTCTACTTCTGGATGCGCTGCTTGTAACCAGTGGTGTTGTCAGTGGTGGCACCCGTGACCATTGTGGCCAGCTGTCACTGTACCTTGCTCACACTCCTGTGAAGAACATAACAGGACACTCAGTTTTCTCAGCCGCCAGATAAGACTGACAATATGGTATCTGTGGGACGGTTATTGGTTCCTGTTGTGTGTCAGCAAACGAGACCCAAATGCTTTCAGAAGAGGCATGGAGAACCCTAGTTACTCTAAGTGTGCTGCATTTTAAATGAACGAAAACTGTCTGATTGTTTTTACAAGTAGCCTGTAGGGATTGGGTAGAAGGTGGGATCTTTCAACTGGGCAGACTGCCCAGAGCCTGCAGGGATGGAGGTGGAAGGGTGTGAAACAGCCAAGGGGGAAATTATAAGTAAGTGTATTAGGAGTGAGGAAATGTGTGTTGGGAAGATCCAAATAATTCAGCCATCAGTGTTTATAGACGGTTGTGGCAAATACTTTGTAATAACTAAGTTTGTTGACTTTAACTAACAATGCTTATAAGCCTTGACAGATCTATGATGTTCATACTGATCCTGAGTTACATATATTTTACTCTGAACATAAAATAAATATGGCTTGTGCTGCTTTAGTTTTCCGGTAGCTTCTGGAAACTGCTGCTGGTACAGGGATGCTGCTGTGCTGATTGCTGAATTCACAAGTGACTGAGGCACAAATCAGAGGCAAACAAACACACAGAACTTTTTTTAAAAGTAATTAAACATTAAGCTTAAGTAACAAAATGTAAGAGCCTTTGACACTGGTGTTCCGTTTAGGAATAGAACAGTTGAACTACACAATGACTGATATAAGATATTTTGGAAGTAATTAAATAGAAAGGAAAATCAAATTCTGCTGAAAGATTTATTTTTCCTTTACAGCACAGTGACTAATATCCTGGTGTAATATAATAGGCTAGTTTGAGGACATGGTTATTTTAAGATTAGAAGCTTAAATGTGTGCGTCAGTTGAAAGCAGGTGAACATTGAAATTGGGACTTTATACTGTGGTTGTGTAAAATATGGAATACTGAGTTAGGGTTTGAGACTTTGTAGCTTAACTCAAGAGACTGTGTGTGGGTTGTTCCCTTCTGTGGGCCATATTCTGTATGTAGGGAATAAAAGGCAAGGATTGGGTTATTTGTTTTTAAACCTGCTTTTGAAGTCTTTGTAGCAGAGTTAAGATTGTTTAAGGGCTATGTAATAGGATAAATAAGGTTGCAGGGGTGACTTTTCCTCCGTGGAACCTAGGAAAGAACAGTTTTAATGTCTGAGCTTCCCAGTAGATGGAGCAGTATCTTTGCTTTAATGTGATTGTCTCCTTTTGCTCAGTAAGGGCATGTGAGGCATGACTTCAGGATGAAGCACACTTTGGGTTTTGGTATTTTGTTAGTGGGTAGGCTTACAACATTGTTGAGAAAGTAGGGGTTTTCCTTTAACTTGTTTTTTTTCCTCACTCCTTTCCAAATCTGCTGCCATTGCAAATTCCCCACTCTGCTGGAGAATGCCATGTGAAGCTATTTTTGACTGATCAGAGGATTACTGTAGCAGGAACAAAAGACATTGATGAGGGAGAGAGCTCCCAAAGGGTTTTGAGAAGAAAGAGATGGAATTCAGATTAGTAGCCTCCAAAAAATCTTGCTGTATAAGAGGTGAAAAATAAGACTGTAAAAGAACAAAGGTAAAAAGAACATGTGAAAACACTTAGTTCTCATAATGTTACCCTTTCCCATGAGGAGGCTTTTTCAGTGGCTTTCATAGTAATGCTTCTCATATGTTGACCATAGGTTTGAGCAGTAAGGTTCACTTTTCCTCCAAGCCTTGATTGATTTATTAGCTTTGATAGAAGTATAGAATTACTGTCGAACTTTGAAATACGTAGTAAGCACCTTCAGGTAATTAGTAGACCTACAATATCTCTCTTTAAAGTGATCAATGGCATTAATTTGGTTTGGTAACTGCTGCTATTTTCTTGTTCAGTGACCGTATGGTATTTCTGAATTTAGTGTGACTTCCTTTGAGCAGTTTTTACAAAGTCATCTGGGCTTTGCTGTGAACTGCAGCAAAATTTAAACCATGGGGAAGCTGTGAAAATGCTCTTATTTTTTTTTTAAAAGTGTGCTTTTGCTTTGTGTAAGATTGTAGGCTCTAAACCATACATTCAGTGAGCCTAATGCTGCTGTAGTCAAAACTTGTAACTACTGCTTGTCACTGAAGATTTAAATGTAAAAAATGGATCATTGTTTTATTGTAAACAAAGTACTTTTTTGCTTTACTGTGAAAATGAGACCCCTTTTACACTGACTTTCCCTTTTAAAGGGATCTCTCCTTGAGGTGTGATATGCTAATGCAGTTGTT
The DNA here is from genome assembly GCA_013400115.1 of Rhinopomastus cyanomelas. Taxonomy (NCBI): domain Eukaryota; kingdom Metazoa; phylum Chordata; class Aves; order Bucerotiformes; family Rhinopomastidae; genus Rhinopomastus; species Rhinopomastus cyanomelas. The sequence goes on along the minus strand of VXBP01007759.1, from coordinate 1,700,968 downwards.
GCATTTGTCGTTACATTAATCTGAGCTTTGAGGCTTGCAGTAGGGAAAAATCTGAGAATTTCTTCTGTCACATAGCTTTTGGGAAACATTCTGGGCATCAAAGAGTACAGTCCAGCTGAGTTGGTGAAAGCTAGAATAACAGAGGGTTTCTTGGTTGTGAAGCAATTTTTTGAAGGTGAAAGGTGGTTTTCTTGAGCTGACCTTTCCTCTCTTCTTATTAATGGCAGTTAAAATTGCTCCATGGGCGATTCTCTAGCCTGCAGTATGAAAAGAAATAAATCAGACTGGGGGATTTTGTGAGGAAGGAGAAACGGTTGAAGGTGAACTGGGAAGGAAATGATCTGACAGTAGAAGCAATCAGGCCAGGTGAGTGTGGCAGGGAAAAGAGGTGTTGGGGAGCAGAGTGAGGTGAAGCTGGGGGTCATAGGGAACTTAAAGGTTTCTAGTGGCTATGTAGGATAGCATAGACCTTGCAAGAGTAAAGTTTTCTATGGAGGGAAGTTGGCGTTGAGGAGAGACAAAGGGAAGAACTAACCGATGTATAGGCAGGAAAGTGCCACTTGGAATAAAATAGTAATATATTGAAAGGAGTGACAAGCAACAGGAGGAGAACTAATGACTGTAAGGTGCGAGGTCTCAAAGGGTGTGAATGGAAATGAGAATAGGGGTATGTGAAACCTGGTCCTGTGGGGAGAAACCTCCTAGGAGGCTTCCTTTGAGGTGATAAACTGCAAGATGTGTGGTATCAAGATAGCTTCTCTTATTTTTGGCCACAAGTCTTGCACTGTAAGGGTACCTCGAGAGACGAGGGTGCCACACTGGATGTCATTAGTGGTGCAGAATGACAGTTGCAGTGTCCTCAGCTTACAGAAGCTGTGAACAAAGTGCTCTTTCTGCCCTCCCAGTTATTTCTCCTCTATGAGAGAGGTGGTAAAACTTGCTTTTGCCTGGGTTAGGATAGCCAACGTATGACTGGAAATAATGTCAGCTTTCTGCATTCAAGTCTCTGAAGAAAGGTCTTGCTGTGTATCCTATAATCTATAGCATTCTTGTTTTTGTAGCAACAGACAAACACAGTATGATAAAAACATTCTTGGGCTGTCTGTAGTACAACTCAACACTGGTGCTCTGCAGCACAAATTAATAAAAATTACTAAATTAGCCCATAACTATTAGCAGATGGGCACAGTGTTTTAGTCTTACATAGTCTCTCATAGTTAATGAAATAGGCACTCGGGTGAAATGTGAAGGAGATAGCTCTGGCTTTAATGGGAGGAAATGATCCCTTATCATCTGAAAACAGTTATGATCATGGTGAAGCATGAATGCTCAGCAATAATGCTTTCTTGCGCAGAGCCACAGTGTTTAGAAATTAAACTATTGCTATTTCTGGATTATTGAGAATGTCTGCCCGGGATTGGACTAGATGATCCTTCAAGGTCCATTCCTAATGATTCTATGATCTTCTGTCTTTACGTAACCAAGGTTGGTGAATGCCTGTGAACAACCTTGGCTTAGACTTCCTGGTATTTCTGAGCTAGTACTTTGCCATCCTTGGATGTTGGATCTGTTGGAGGCTGTAAGGTTTATTGCCACAGCTCATGCTGTGCTTGTGGTTTGCCTTTTGGAAGAATCACATTTGCTATTTTCCTGAGTGTCCAAAGAATATGGATCAGCGTTGCTTCAGGTTTGAGTGTTAGTACAGTGTAGTCATCTTTCCATGACTTGTACCTGCCTGAGTAATGACTCTGCTTGAAACATACTTCAGCCATAACATGAAAAACTTAAGAAATTGGTTCTTTGCACATCTCTTTAAGGCTTCTTTACCAATGTCACATTTAATTGTATGTGTAACATAAGACACGGTCTGTGTTTTAGCTGAGGGAAGATGCATTTGCCATTGATACCTGTTCACGCTGAGTTCTGTGAAGTGCCTGTCTGTGATTTAGTATTTATACACAGCATGGAACATCAGCAGTGAGATTTGAGAAGACACATTTTGTAAACACAGGGTCTACCCTACATTCTACCTGGAATGTGAGTGGATGGTACAGCCCACATTACACTTGGGCTTCTGGATAGTGCTGCAATCAAAGCTGGGGATTTGGGGGTGGGTGGAGGGGGTTTTGTGTGTTTTGGTTGAGTTTTTTGGTGAGATCTCATTTGTTTTCAGAGTTCTGCACTTTCCTATTTGTTGTAAGACAAGGTGGATACTTGATACCGCTAGACTTGGACTGAAGTTGTTTCTAGACCTAATGTAGATTTAAAAAACTTTTTAAAGGAACTTTCTTCTGTTTCTGTTTGCTGGCAGTACTTCTGCTCAGCATCCAATTAAAAGGGTAAAAATATTTGATATTGAAACATCCCTGTTTGACAGCAGTTCTTGGAGTTGCATAAAAACTTTGTGGTGTGAAGATATCTTTGGTTGTGCGGAAGGAAGAGGCGGATTCTGGGAACTAAGTAATTAAGGATTGCTGCAGTTATGATGTTTTGGGCTTAAAAAAAAGGAGTACTATGCCACATAGTTCACATATTTAATTTCAAGTATTTTCTTCAATAGACAGTTCAAAACCATTACAAAAAGCTGAAGGGATTTTTCTGTCTCTTGGAATAAACTTTACCCTAGTCTTAAACATATGTTCTCACTTACTGTTGATAGCCTCTTTAATACCATGAGAGAAACTACAGCAGGTATTGCAAGAATTTGGTAACTTAATCTTAACCCTTTGAAGTTAAATCATGTGAAATGTATGTCATGCTGATACCTTTATAAAAATGTAATTGAATTGAACTCCAAATCATTATTACAGCGAAAATAAGATAATTAATATAGTTTAGAACTCACATCTGTGACAGAACTAACTTCTGAGACCCTTAATAGCCCTATAAATTTTTTTGAGCTGGAATTAGTAATTTATTTTCATGGGTGAAAATTTATAAAATGAAGTAGCAAGATGTGTTTCAAGATTTTTGAAGTATAGGATTTGTGAACGTATCACTGTGTGATAATGTTTTTACTCTAAGGCAGCTGAAGAAAGTAGTGTTATGCCTGCCTGTGAACTCTTAACTGGCTCTTCCCATGTGTAACTGCTTAACTGTTCCATCAGTAAACTGTTTTTGTCTGCTTAATCTACTGTCAAGCAAAGCCAATTTAAGATCCACTGCAAATCCAGTACTTTGGCAACTTGTTCACTGTTAAAAAATTGTAGAGATTGCATTAGTGGGAAAACAATTACTCGCTTTGTAAGTAGCGCTGTTGAGTTATGACTAAGTATATTGATTGGCCTGGCTAACACAAACTCCAGACAGATCTTTGTTTTTTTAACATGGCCTTTCCACAAGAGGGTCACAAGCCTGTTTGTTATTGCCTTGGATATGGTTGAGTTCTATAAACCAACCAGCTTTCTTGGCAAATCAAGACAGTTTTATGTGGGTTTTTTTTAATAGATTTTGATCACTTATGTGTGATGGCTGGTGTATTGAGGGGATGCTTGTTCCTCTCTTAGCTTCTCCAAATCTGTTACATTGCAGAGCTCTTTAACTTCTCTTTAACTTTATTTGCTTTACCAATAACAATAAAGAAATTACTTTCAGAAGTGACTTTCTAATCTCTTTTTCTCTCTAGGCAGGAGAAACTAGCATCTGTTTACTTCTGCCAAATCATAGAATCATTCATGGTTTTCTTAGTTTGGCATCTTCTAACCCCCAAAGGCAATTTGAATGCACTGTTCAGAGTTCCTTAGTACATGTAGAACTTAGGCTGCTAAATCTGCAAAACCCACAGGTTGAAGCTGTAATACTGGGATGATGAGACACCTGAGGTTTCTTCCTGCAGTAGTTGGGTTCTTGCCTGCCTTACCTTTTGTTTTTGCCCTCTCTGTTTCAGGGAAGAATCCAGTGGTCCCTTGCTTTGGTGCCAAAGTTCTGAGTTAAAATCTAGTAGATTTTTAATGGTGGGTCTAAATTATATCCCAAAATGACTCTGTTGCGTTGCTCTTCCTGTGGCTAATGTGCCAGATGAGGGTGACAGCACTTAGCGGGAAGTACAAATCAGAATGTCCTACTATAGCATGCAAGTTTGGTGATGTGCTCTTACTTTCTGCTCCTGTGTTCAAGGCATAAAACTCTACAGTTTGCTAAGTGAGCAGAAAAACTAGTTGCTTAGGTTGGCTTTCTGGTTAGCAAGCTGAATGAGTGCAACACATGGTTAGAGATACACCAGTGTGATTGGTATTTCAACCTGAACTGGAGGCAGGAGACCTCACTGAGCACTAATGAGGTACTTAGTGATCAGTTAGAGCATTTCCATCATTTCCATCCAGAACATAAGGCTTTGTTTTCGAAGTTCACTAAACTGGACTATTGAGTTTGTGCTGGGTGTTTACTAATACAGATAACTAATAAAAGAGCTGGATGGTGAACACATAGTAAATTGATTGGTTGCAAACCATTTGAAAAACGTTTGGAAGAACCTTTTTCAGAAAAGCATTTGAAGTTTCTAGCTTTATACTTACATTAAATGATTCATTTGTTTTTAAATTGGGTTAAAAGCACACACTAAATGAGAGTTCTTTCACTGAGACAGTTATGTTAGTGTTAGAATAAAGATTAGATGGTTAAATAACATGATACAAAGGTATTCTACTGTACTACAAACTACTTAAGTTGGTATGCTCTTGTCTCTGGAAAGGCTTTTCTACAGAGCTAGCTTCTTTGTTATATCTTCAGGCGTGTGTGACACTTCTGTGCTTACTACAGTTAAAACGCTACTTCTAAAATAGTTTATGCATGGGGATGACAAGAATAAGGAATCAGTCTGCTACTGAGTAAAGAAACATAACATAATGCTGAGGAAAACAAGGTTATTTTGATTCACTTGATTTCTAGTTTCAGAATGTTCATCAGTTTCCATGTAGATGGATAAGGCTCTTTAAAGAGGGAGAGAAGGTAAGTTAGTATCTGTAAGAGGGACAGGTGGAAAAGAATTGCTGGAGAACTGGAGATCACTGGCAAAAGCATTGCAACAAACAAACTATTTGGTAAGCTTTTCAAATACTAAGTACAGAGGTGTTACATATAATTGTGGATTGTCTTCAAAACGGAAGTCACAAGCAGTCAAATCCAGTCTTGTTTGGGAAGAACAAATGTGGTTTTAATTTAATGAGCAATTCTAATTAATTTGTCAGTATGAAAAGTAAGGAAGTGTTTTCTCTAAATGTTGTAGATTTGGTGAAAAACATTGAATACTTAAATGGATCACTGTCAGACTATAGGATGTCTAGACTAAATGGTCTCTGCAGGGTTCTGTCACTAATTTCTACTTAAGTGAAACATTACAGCTATGCAATATTAGCAGCAGATGGTACCAAGCCAGGAATTGCTGCAAGTGTGTTGGAAAATGTGGTTAGGGTTCAGAGTGATTTGAAGAAAGTGGAGAAGCAGTCTAGGGTAAAATACACCTTTTGGGTAAGGGCAAAACTCAAGATCCCCCATTTATAGATCATCTTTGTACAAGTAGACAATGGGGAAGTAGAATGAGTGTTGTGCAAAGAATCTGGGGATGTTGCAGTTAATAAACCAGATGTGTTTGTGCTAATGTTGGTGTTAATATACATAAGCAGGATAATTTTCCATGAATCGCATGATGGTCCTTAATTCTAGGCTTAAGAATTTCACCTCAAAAAAGCCAGAGTACTTAAAGTTCAGAAGAAAATAAAGAGAACAGTTTGACAATGAGAGAAAGTCTCAGAACTCTTTCCCTCAAAGTACTGAAGGCTACAGGAAGAAGGAGTAGTCATCTTCAGGTGAGTTACAAACAAGAAGAGGAGAGCATTTTTCACTGTAGCCACTCTGACAGTAGAACCACTGGTAACCTGCTTTGACTGCAACAAAGGTGACATAAATGGGAATGAAAAAAACCTGTGACCCACTGAAACAGATTGCTGGGGAAGACCTGCATTTCCATTTCTAGAGTCCCAGATTAAGTGTGTCTAGCCCATGCTTGTCTCCCTTGGTACTAAGAGACTGTATTAGCTGATTTATTGAGCTCCTTTCCAACCATTATTTTATAGTATTAGAAAATCATAGTTGGGTTTCTAGAAAGCAGCAGCATACAAATTAAAAAGGTGTCGAAGTGATTAATAGCATTGGGCCCATGTTAATCACTTTCTCATTTTGAGCTAATGGGTCTTGCTATCAAAATTGCACATCTGTACTCCCTCATTTCCACTCCCTGCTCTTCAAAGAAAAGCAATACTGCATTGAGGGAGAGGGGGGAAATAGTATCTGTTGGCTCGCTTCTGTTTCATGGCTGTAAATATCTTCCAGTTGATACACTAATTATGTACTAGTGGCTACAAACTTCCCAGAATGATCTTTTTTTCCTTCAGCTTCATAAAAAACTGCTTTGGGGGCAAGAGAGAAATTAGATTCTTCAAATCCCAGTGTAAGTTTGATATCAAATTGAGATTTCAGACTGCTTTGCTCATTGCTCCAAATTAGAATTAAGATATAAAACAAAGTGTTCCCTCATTAGCAGATACCAGCCTTTATCTTGCATGCCTTTTTTCCTTAAACCTGCAATTAAGATGCATGAATAAGAGGCTGTGTAATCCCATAGCAGGAACTTGGGCCTGGGAGACAGAACTGTCAGCATCTTTATCTTAGATATGATATTGAATTATGACCTGCTGAAGGGCATGTTTAATTCCTGGCTCTGTTTTTCACACACAGAACATAATGCTGTAAAGATTAATTTTTGTCTGTAGTTACAGATGAAAATTCTGACATGTATCTTTGCAGTAAAAGTTAATATGTAAGCTCAAAGTTTTCCTTCATGGTTTCTTAGTTTGCATTAGATTGTGTTTGATTTCTGTTACAGTAGAATCTACTGTTATTTTTCCCTAGTCTTTGATATATGGAAAACTCAGCCTCTTGTTTTCTTCCTTTCATTGAATCCTAGAATAGTTTAGGCTGAAAAGACCTTTAAAATCATGGAGCCCAAACCTAATTCTGTCAGGCTCACTGCCAAGCTGTGTTGTTAAGCACCACGTCTAGATGACTTTTAAACACATCTAGGGATGACGATTCAATCCCTTTCTTGGGTAGTCTGTTCCAGTGCTTGATGAGTCAAGTATTTATGGCTTTTTCCTACTGCTGTTGAAGACGGTGCCTTTCTCAAGAATTTCAGACGTGTGGTGTAACTTGCACAATTTAACTGTTTCTGGCATTCCAGGTCTGTTTACTACCTGGTTTTTCTAAGTGAGGAGGCTACATCAGTGTGGACTGGTTTGACTTCTAGCATTGTTATAGCAATCCAGCTGCTCTCTGAATTTTTTTTAATTTTAGTTCCTTCGGAGGCTGGAGGCTATGCTGGTATGATGTCATTCTGGTTCAACAAACCAGCAGTGTTGAAGAGTGAGAGGGCGTGTGAGGTCTTTAGGCCAATGAAATACCTTTTTTTTAAAAAAAAAAAAAAAACCTGGTAGCATCAGACTGAAATCCCTGCAGGCTTCTTTCTGCAGGTGTGGGTTTGAGCTAGGCCTCCACTGTCGTTTACATTTGAATTTGTTATTACAGTGTCACCTTACAGGGTTTATAGTTCCTTCAGTGAATTCTTTGTGAAAGAACTGGCATCTTTTTTTTCTTTTTTTATTAAAAGGTTGTGTTGAATTCTTGTTTCCACAGCACAAGTTGCCATGGATATGTCAGGTCCTTAATGTTTGTTTACAGAGGAATGAGGTAGAGAAGGTTCATGTTCTGCATCAAGGTGATGCTGTTCTCATTAACTGGCCAGTGATTCTAAATTCTGTCTGCTTTGAAAATGGATCAAGCTCACTTTGAAATGAATCAATGCAGTGATGTTCATGTGTTTATTTTTACTTTACACTAGCTTGTCTGTTGATCAGTTTGTTTTTGTACCATCTGCAGTAAAATTGGCTGGTTCTGTGTGCCCTGCAGTGCTTTGGAGCCCTGTCAGTCAGCATTTAAATAGGTAGACTAGGTACAGGCATTGCTCTGTGCCCAGAAACTGAGGAGTGCAGCATTGCCACTGCAAAACCTACTGCATTTCATGCAGCCGTGTGAAGCAAGGACAAGTCAGAGTCATAGAATGGTAGGGGTTGGAAGGGACCTCTGGAGATCATCTAGTCCAGCTCCCCTGTCAGACAGAGCAGGTTCTCCTAGAGCAAATCACACAGGAACATGTCCAGGTGGGTTTTGAATGTCTCCAGAGTTGGAGACTCCACAGCTTGTCTGACAGCCTGTTTCAGTGCTCAGCAGGATCACCTAGACCAAGTCACATAGGAACACATCCAGGCGGGTCTTAAATGTCTCCTGAGAAGGAGATGTGAAGGGAGCTTGTAAGAAGTAAGAAAGATTGAGAGAGACACTTCACCAAGACCTGTAGTATTAGGAAAATATGAAAAGTGTTTAAACTGAATGAAGTTCTGGAGCCCTTATTACAGGAGGGATGTGGAGATGCTGGAGCATGTGCAAAGGAGGGCCACGAGGATGATCAGAGGGCTGGAGCACCTCTCCTATGAGGATAAACTGAAAGAATTTGGGCTCTTCAGCCNTCTATGATTCTATGATACAGTCACCTTGGAAGGTTTTCCTTACGTTCAAATGTAATATTCCATGTTCCCATTTATACCCACTGCTTCTTGTCTTACTGCTAGGCACCACTAAGAGGATCCTAGCCTTCCTGTGATCTAGAAAAAGGAAATGATGAATTTTGTCTGGCTAAAAGCTGTCATGACAAAGAAATTAAACCATAAACTTGTACATCAAATGCCCAGGAAAGTATATTTACATAATACAATAGAAGAAGTATGTCTTTGGTCAGTTCTCCATCCTATAAACCATCTGCTTTGCTCCTCCCTAAGCACTTTTTCTCCCTTTCTAAAACAAGGATCACAAAGATGAATGTGTTTGCAGCCTTTCAAGTCTTGGTGCAGAAATAGAGATTACTGAGTTTTAAGCCCCTGCAAACTACCTGCACAGCACACCAGAGTCTGATATTAAGTAACCACTAGTAAAAGTATAGAAAACATTAACTTACTCTTTTCCCAGATCACAGTAGAAGATTCAGGGGCAGGAATGTTCAAAAGATGAAGGAAATGTACATGGTCTTTGTCATAGTGAAGCTACAAATAAAGCTAGAACATAGAAGGTTCCACATCAACCTTAAAAAGAACTTCTTAACAGTGAGGGTGATGGAGCACTGGAACAGGTTGCCCAGGGTGGTTGTGGAGTCTCCTTCACTGGACATGTTCAAGGCCCTCCTGGATGTGTTCCTGTGTGACTTGGTCTAGGTGATCCGGCTGTGTCAGGGGGATTGGACTAGATGATCTTTCGAGGTCCCTTCAAATCTGTAATGATTTTATGATTCTATTCTATGATTCATTCTAAGCTGTGCAGTCATTGAGGACAAGGTAAACAGTGGCTGCAGGACACATGCAAGTTAGGTTTTTGGTGCAATAAGCCAAAAGAGAAGCCAAAAGTCAAGTGGCTTATTCTCATGCTGAAAGTGACACATAAGGAAGAAAACACACCTATTAAAAAAGCAGTTTTAGGAAGGGTAGATGACCACTTGTACTGGAGCAAACGAGACAGTTGCAGTTCTCTTCATAAACGTGAGCCTTGTTCTACCTGTTGGGATAAACAATTCTGGAACTCCACAGCTACAATGGCTCGTCCCTTTCCTCTTTATAACCAAGGGCAGGATTCCTGAGGCGGGGGGAAGCCTGGGCATGATCTTGTACCTGAAGATCTCTCTGTGTAGTACAGTGCTATGTACTAATCATTTCGGATATGACCTCAAGCATCAATTTTATGTTCAAGTTGTCTTGCATGTGAAGTTTATTAGACGTATTTTGACAGAAGTGTGATACCTTGTGTGCTCCACAAACTGGAAATGTGTCTGTAGAGGAATGTCTTGTGTTTTAAAATGTGTAATTAAAAAGCGCTCTTTGCTAGTTTTAGTTCAGTACACCTGAGCTGAGTTTCCAAATGAGGGTAACAAGGTGTTCCATGGGTTTGGCCTCCATAGCAGTAGCTAGAGAGGCTTCTTTGTGAAGTGATATGTACAGAAACAGATGTGTTATAAACTGCACCTGTTTAATAGAAGAGCTCTTTCATTACTTTTATAGATGTAGTACAACATACCTCGAGTGATTCATACAAGAGAACCTCCATTAAACATCTTAAGTTTTCCATTCAGAATCTGAAACACATTCTGTGTTTTCTGCATCTGTTTTGAGACGATCCTTCTTTAGGATCCTCTTTTCAGTTTAGTTGGATCTTTCTTCATGGCCAGTCACCCAATCATGACTGTGCATCAGGGAGGGAACCACTGTGGCAAAACAGCAAGGCAAACTGTAGTCTTCTGTGATACGTATTCCATTTCCTTGGGAGGAAGGTAGGTGTGGATTTGAAGAGATTTATATCCCATGTTTAGCATTAAATAAAGTGGCTAAAATTGCCACTGGAATTGCTGAGAAACAAGATTTGTAGGTTTAAGGCCTGATATGGCTGCCCTAGCTGGCTCTAACATGGCTCAGATACCACAGATGTGCAAATTCAGCAGGATGTTGTAGAACAGCCATGCGTGCTCGCCGATGAGTGCCTTTTGCACTCTGTGCTTATTTCATGATGATAGCTGTTCTCTTAACAAACTGTCTCTTCAGTGCTCATTGGTTAGTTTGCTTTTGCATTTGAAACCTACTTTCCAAGTTTATTTCTAGGTAAAAGCCATTCTATACTTTTTCCTAATAATCCCAGATGTCTTTTTTCCGCAGTTGGAAATTATGCCATAGGCAGAAAAGCCACTTGAGTTAGTGACAGGGGAAGAAAACTTCAAATGCTACATACATCTGCTGGATTACTTCGTTTTTCCATTGGTCCTCTTGGCCTGACCCAACAGCTAGTTTCCAGAGCTGATGCTACCAACCATCAAGATCCTAAATATTCGCAGAGCAATCTAGAGTAAATGCTTTCAGATTAATCGTAAATGCACAGCAAGAAATTGCCTCAGATGCAGTAGTGGTTGGGGGGAAGGAATAAAAAAGATGCGCTAACTCAATGTTGTTCTCTTGCACCAAAAGGGGTGAATGCTCCTATGTCTTCATTTGAAGGAGCTGAGCAGCCACATTGTTCTTAAGCTGTACTTGCTGTTCTGGAACAGCTTGTGTGATACGAAGTACGTTTGGAACTAAACCTAGTTGATGAGACATTAAAATTCTCAATCTATGGAAAGTATTAGGTTCTGCTTCACTGGGGAAGACTTGATATATATCAATTTTTCCTATCAGTGTGTTCACGTAAGATTTCCTGTCTTATGTGAGAAACTGAAGTTAGTCCTATGAGTCATAGAAGTCAGTCATTCAGGTTGGAAAAGACTTTTGGGATCATAGGGTTCAACTATCACCCTTACTCTACAAGTTCACCCCTAAACCATAGCCCCCCAACACTACATCTAACAGTCTTTTAAACTCATCCAGGGATGGTGACTCAGCCACCATCCTGTACAGCCCGTTCCAGTGCCTGACCACTCTATCTGTGAAGACTTTTTTCCTGATGTCTAATCTAAACCTACCTTGTTGAAGCTTGAAGCCATTCCCTCTGGTTCTGTCACTGATTACATGTGAGAAGAGATTAGTATTCCAACAAGAAAGAAGGGAGGCAGTCAGAAGACCTGTGTCTTTAAACAGGAAGCTGCTAGGCAAACTGAAGAAGAAGAAAACCTATAGGTCATGGAAGGAGGGGGTGGCCTCTCAGGATGATTATAAGGCTCTGGTGAGAGAATGTAGGGATGCAACTAGAAAAGCCAAGGCCTCCTTGGAATTAAACCTTGCAAGAGAGGTCAAGGGCAACAAAAAGGCCTTCTTCAAATACAATGCAGGTAAAACTAGAGGCAACGTAGGGCCCCTGCTGAATGAGGTGGGTGCCCTGGATACAGTGGATACAGAGAAAGAGATACTGAACACCTTCTTTGCCTCTGCCTATATTTGTGGGGGCTGCCCTGATATCAAGCCCCAGAATGCTGAGACTCCAGAAGAAGTCGAGACAAGAGAGGACCCTGCCTTGGTTGATGAGGACTGGGTTAGGGATAAATTGAGCAAGCTGGATGTACACAAATCCATGGGCCCAGATGGGATGCACCCGCGTGTACCAAGGGAGATAGAGGAGGTCATTGCTAAACCACTTTCCATCATCTTTTCTGAGTCATGGGGATCAGGAGAGGTGCCTATAGAATGGAGGGTAGCAAATGTTACCCCAATCTTCAAAAAGGCTAAGAAGGAAGACCCAGGTAACTATAGACCAGTCAGCCTCACCTCCATCCCAGGAAAGGTGATGGAACAATTTGTCCTGGGGATATTGCTTGTTTAATCCACATGCACAGTGTTAATCTTCTATGCTGAATGCCTGAGTTACATTAAGATATGTAGGTATACTCAGTTTAAAAACTAAAGGCATTCTGTAGTTTAGAAATGTATGTTTCTGTTCTGTCAGGCCACCAGGTTTTGAGAACAGTCATACTGAGAAATTGTATTTTTATAGTTTCTTGAAGGGTGTGGTTAAACTCTTTGCTTAAACTTTTCTCTCATACAGTTATCTGTCTTCTGTGGATAAATATTACATCTTTCTTAAAGTAGAGAAGAGCTGGTGTAGGTTTGTAAAAATTAGGAATAAGAACTTGTTCTTGCCATAATTTTTCATTCACATTTAAATAGCTGAATTATTTAACCGTTTTGGCTGTTGCTTTTAGAGAGAGTTTAGACAAACCTTTTAAAAAAGAATTGTTGGATTCTTGTGCCATTGATGTGATGGCCATCATCTGCAAACCTCAAAGTCATGACCAAAGCACAATCCTAAAACCTTGGGTGACTTTCATGTACAGGAAGTGTTAGAGTCCAAAGCATCTCCTTTTTCTGTACTAGCCCTTATTCCTCCTTTTGGGATTAACTGAAAAACACTTATCAGCTATTTACTACTAGAATTCTGTCTTTTAGTTTCTGTTAAAGGAACCTCTTAAATAGCAAAATCAATTGAATTAATGTGTGCATGTGATGTTTTTGTGAGACTCTGAAATAAGCCTATAAAGTTACTCCTTCCAGTGCCTTGATCTGCAAGAAAGGACGATTTCTACCCAGGGAGAGTTCTGCATACTTTAAAGTGCAGCGAGAAGAGAAGTGCACTTTCAAATAAAGTGGCGGTGTGCTCAGAATTGATGTTGTAAAGGCTACATCCTGGGTGATCAGTGATCTGTGTAACAGGCTTGCTCTACAGCTTTTGACTTAGAACAGTCTTGAAGACAGTGTAAGTGAAGTGCAAATAACACTTTTCTAGAGTGCTATATGTATTGCATTGATACAGTATTTCGCAGAAGACACTGGCTTGCCTCAATCCTACATAGCTGTTGTTAAACTTTTATTTCCTTCCCCAGATACTTTAGACTTTTTAGCAGCTGTCATTAATCCTGTGGTTGAAGAGTTTGAAGGCTAGTTGGAAACAGGTGGTACATGCTCGGAATATCTTGAGGTACCGATGATGGTCAGCAGTGTTGTCATTGAAAGTGCAGACATTTGTGTTAGCCTGTGTTGATTGATATTGGTTTAGTAGAACTTTGAATTTTATCTAGTGTAACTTTGATTTTTGGTTGTAGAGAAGAATTCTGAAATTAATTTAGGGGTACCTTGTGAAACATGAATCCTTTATGGATTGCTAAGCCTAGCCTGTACATAACCAGCATAGAATTTGCTGGCTTAATTGTAGAGGATATGGATTAAACCAGCAGCAGAATGGCATGACTCTTAGTTGAAAGACAGCTTTGTATGAAGAATTTAATTTAGTATTGTGGTTCCCACCCTGAATATTGCTGTTTGTTGAATGTGGCATGTGTATTAACTGAGAGATATGCTGGAATGACACAGTGACATCTTTGACAAGCAGACGCTTTAGGAAGGGTTAAACTTCAGGCAGGATCTGTTATTATGCATCTTATTTAGATAGTAAAAGCATACACTTTGCAATAACTTATCCAGTAGTGTAGCATTAGTTTTGGATCTTAATACATTCTTCTGCAAATTGAACCTTGTAAACTTGCAGCTAGAATTGCATTGTCTCAGGGTGCTGTAATTGAGGACTTGAGGGAAGAATCAAATTGAGGCAATTAATCTGGCCTCTTTAATTAAATCTATGTCTGAAACACTCTAAAATTTTAAGTACTATCTGTATTTCTACTATATTGTACTATTAATCTCTTCAATTGAGTAAATGAAGATTGATTTAGACCTTTTTCTTAAGCAAAGTTGCTAGACCATTAAGCTCCATTAAGCTCCCTGAAATAAATGTAGACATTTGGTGTTCATTAGTGCTGTAACTGAAACAAAAACATTTTAATGACTGATCCCAGAGTATTTTGAAGTTTGTGCAACTTTGCTGGGAAGGTATTTAAACTGCAGTATCAATTGCAAGTTGGCCATAGGCCATATTTTGGAAGCTGTTTCAAAGCAAGATGTTGGCTTTGCAGGGTGTTACTGAACAGGAAAACTTGGAGAGAGGAGAAGTAGTGAAAGGTAGTTACAGTAAAATTAACATTGGTGAAATGAATTTATCTGCTAAAAGGAGACAGTGACACTATTCAGACTGAACTGCAGTTTGGTGCTTTTTCTAAAAGAGCTGTTTCACTTATTTGAGAAGAGATACCAATTTGATCTTTAATACTTATGTTAATAATCAACAGCCCAAGCAATCACTGTGCTTTTTAGATAGGTTTCTAGTATCTTAAGCGTGCTCAAAATGGGATCCTGCTTCTGAGAAAGAAGTTACATGTTGCTTACAAAATCTAACTTCCAAAATACTTTTGGAGTAAATATTTGAGTTGATTTTGGGAGAGAATGACAGTGAAATCTGATCAAAATTAGCATGTGGACTTGGTCTTGGACAAATGTAAAGCTGTGGATTAGTAGTTTATTCATGGATGAAGCTGGAGACAGTTGAGATGCTGTAAGATGAGGATTGCTTATCCCGTATCACGCTGCACACACTATTATGTCTCACAGAAACCCTGCTGAAGTTGTTGAAAAAATCTGACTGATCAGGAGTCAGTCAGGGAGCCAGGGACTGGATATTCAGAGCTTTACTGGGTCCAAACTAGATTCCTGTGGTTGCTGTTTATGCACATAGAATTCCAGTAAGTGTTTACCAGAGTAATCTCAGGGTTTGTATTTTTTGTATTTTGTTTGTATTTTTAATTTTTTTCCCCTTATTGATGATTTGGGAGTAAGTTGCAATTAGAAAAAGACCAGATTGCTTCATTTAGGGTGTTAAGAATTTGTAGTGATTTGAGCTAGGGCAAAGTAGCACTTCCAGCAAAAAAAAAAAACCCAGTTGGAAGGAATTACTGAATTGTTTGGCTGAACAGTATAATATGGCAAAGTTGCTATTCTTCTAGGTAACCTGAAAGGCCTTTCCTTTCCTCCCATATTCTGTCTGTGGGGTGTTTCTTTTGTCTGTTGGGATATTCTAGCTGGATCAGAGGTTTTTAAAAAATGTTTTTGAAAGATTAATTTTGAAACCTAATTTCTTGAGAATATTTGAGACTTATTACTGTTTGTATAGCACCGTAATCTTGATCCTGAAAGTAAATATTATCTTGGAGCTTGTACTAGCATGAGAACAAATATGAGATCTAGCCTAGGGCAAGAAAAGGCTCGTTAGTAAAAGGGGAGACCTGTCCAGTACCAATGTATTGATTTTTATTTTTTTTTTAATTGTTCTGGTAGTTCGAGTAGAGATAAGTTAGAGATGGCAGAGGACTAGGCATTAATAGCAGTGAACAGGCTGAAAACATTTAAGTCCTTATTGGAACAAGCCTTGTCAGGATGCTGGATATGTACAGGAGGAACATTGCTCTTGCAGACATAGAGGAACAGAATGAGCAGGAAGAGGGAGAGAGTGCGCCATTAAAAAGCTGGAGAAAAAACAAGATTGTGAATAATGCAGACAATTATATGGGATGTCTGGGGACAAGTAGCAACAGAGAGTAAGTTCTATCCTGAACAGAGGCAGTTGAAAATTTAGAAATGGCTGTGTTGAATCTGACTTGTAATGTGTCGGTTTACTTTGTTACCTCCAGCATCAGCTATGGCCAGAAGTTCAAGGATCTGTGAAAAGTACTGTCGTGGGTAGTTGAGAGAATCTGTTTGCTAGGGCAGCCTCAGCTTAATAGTTTAGGAGAGAGCTCACAGGGGGTAAGTTTAGCTGTTTAAATGGTTAAGCACCTGGTCAGTACTGGTCATCCAGGCACCCTTCAACATTTGAGACTCGCACTTTTAAAATGCCGTTTTCAAAGACAGTACTAAGAAAAATGGTTCATTAAGCACCTTCTGTTCTGGAGAGGAGGTTGCATGCTAAGTCAGTGTGATAAGCCTTGTTTCTGCATCAGCTCTGGTATACATCAGGTCCACCTTTTGAGTCAGGTTTGCTTGAAACCACAGAGAAACATAACCTGGTATGAGGAGTCTAGGAGAGAATGGTTTGCTGTAATCTTTGCCAACAAAAGCAGCCCAGTTCAGGTGCTGGAGTCTTATCACAAGCAAGTATACCAGCTTAGAGAGGCTGAAGTCCGTTATGCTTTTAGTCAGAAACATGAAAAGTGTAACATCTTAAACATCTGATCTTTATTTCTTTTTCAGTAGTCTTTGTCGGCATTAATAGCATGAGCACGTACATGTTCTCATTAACTATAAAGATTGGCAGTGCACTAAATCTTGCTGAATTCTGTGTTTAGCATCATGTGGCAGTGAATTACAAAGGCTGGCTGATTTCAAGGATATCAAGGTGCCAAATTTTAGATTTTTATTGAATGTTCTCTTGTCAGGAACAGACTACTTTGTTTCTGTTGTGTTTCTCTCCACTGTTAGGCTGCAGCTGAGAGCAACATTGTTCCTAATGAGGCTCCCAAGCATGGAGCTCCAGTGAGAGCAACAAAATCTGGCTGTGATAAGGCTTTGCTCTTTCTTTTTGGATTGCTTGGTAGCTTTATCTATCTGCATCTTGCTTATAGGATGTGAGATGTGGGGAAGAAAATGAAGGTCCTGTACGTAAATGTGTGAGATACAGACAGCTGAGAGGTGAATGTGTAAGGTGGGAATATAGCATGCAATCTCATGGCTGTGTGAGAAATTTCCACCTAACTTCTCCTTGCCATTATGCTCCGTATACTTTTTTGTGTGGTGCACTCCTTTCCCTTGGAAGATAAATAATTTCTGTAAATTCAATGTCTTCTGCTATATAAAAGGGTTTTTTTCCTTCTCACCTTCTGACAAACTATAGTCAGACTGACCAGAGTGAGTGTTTTAGTAGGGAGAGTTAGGATAGACATTAGGTGGAAATTCTGTGCTTGGGAATCGGTTTGTTGATGCTGATGGAGAAGAATAACAGCAGAGGCTTAGAGAAAGGTGCTGCAGCAGTGACAAGAACTGTCCTATGAGAGAAAAACCTAAGGAATCCATCAACTGAGGGCAGTGATGAAGAAGTCTCAGGTGATGGTTTTGTTGAAGATGCATTTTACCAGTGCAGTAAAATGACTCTAAAGAAGAGCCAATTAAATGAGCCGTTTGTTATCTGTAAATAACTGAAAGCAGAAAAGTTGAATGAATTAGATTTAAAAGACAATTAACTAAGTTAGGATTTGTTTTTATTGGATCTTTTCATTATTTACATTATTTTTCTTAATGATTACCATATCTTATCAAGTAATGACTCTCTTACAAAGCAAGTAGAACTATTAAATGACTTAAAATGTAGTGCAAGCAGAAGTGCACCCTACTGCTGAGGTAAAAAAAAAAAGTCTTTGGAAGTAAAATAATTTGTATGATTCGCAGAATTGTTGATTTGGGGTTCTTTCCTTCTGTTTGCTTAGTTGCTTAGTAATGGAGTGAAATCTGGAGGTGACTGTAGGAACCCTTTCTTGAAATTTTGAATTTTATTTTCATTTCAGAAAAGAAATAATACAGCTGTCTGTGTGAAAATACTGGCATGGTTTCTCTGTAGAAATTGAAAATGCATGGTGCTTTGAGATGACAGAATATGGAGAAAAATTTGCAAATAAGCCTGTATGTATGTCCTTTCCTGTTTGCCCTGTTCTTATTAGCCAGCTCACATCTTTAAAGAGATGGTGATGGGATTAGCAGGCTAGGAATATTTACCTTGTGCATTTCCAAATGAAACAACACAACAGAACCTAAAGACGACAGAAATGTTTTTGATTTGCTGGTTTGACATCTTGCTGTGCTTGGAAGCTCTTACAGGGTAGCAGTTTTCATTTGTGGTTCTCTCGCAGTTTGCATCCCAGTACAGTGAAATTTTCAACAAGAGGCAACAAGCGCAAATTAAGATGCAAAAGATTCCATTTAAGCCTAAGAAAGTTCTTGTACTGTGAAGATCATCAAATACTGGAACAAGTTGCCCAAGGAGACTGTCTGTACCCATCTGTGTTGAAACACTGCATGTTCTTCCTTTGTGCTCTGCAAGTTTTAGTCATTTCATTGCAGAGCAGTACTTTGATAGGGAAAACAGTGTCCAGCACTAACTGCGTCTACAGATTCACTTGCTTTGTAGTAATGTAGAAATTTCAGTTCTGGAAGGTATGAGGAGGTGTTCAAGAAGCCCAGTTTATTTGGCAATAAGAAAATTTGGCTATTTGGTTGCAGGTTTAGTGTTGTAGACGTAGGGCCTCTGCCATATCTGAAACTTAAATATATCATGACTCCTAGTGTGAAACTTTGCCCAAATAGTAAAAAACCTCTTTCATAGTTATAAACCTATGACTCAAATAACTTCCAGGGAAAACATTCCTTAGAGTTTTCTATCTTGTGGCAGTCATATGTTGTTTTCTGGAGTCAGATCTTTTGTTGATTTTTCAATACTGAGAAATCCGTTGTCTTTTGCATTGATTCACCACAATCATTCCCACATTTCAGTCACAAATCTGAATACCCACAGTTGTGTGTACAGCAGTGTATGATTCTTTTCGCTGGTTTCCACAAGATAAATGACTTTGTGATCTACAGAAGGCAGTAATGCATTTTCTAATCCCTAAATACAAATGCTTCAACACCATTGGTAATGTTGGAGAGAATCCTGTGATTTCTCTAGATTTTCAGGCAACGTTTCTAACTGGTACACATCTGTCTACTAACGTGCAAACCAAACTAGCCTGTCTCTAAAATATTCAAGAAAATGGGTTTGGGGCTCATCTTCTGGGGCACGGAGTTTTAAGTTTTCTTTCTCTTACTGAACATTCACTTTCAATGCTCTGCCAGTGTCATTGATGATATTAAAGATTTCAGAAGCAATATTTTAACGTGATTATCCTGAGACATTAAGCAGAGATTAAGTTAAAATTTCCTAAGTATTCTTGGTTCGTGGGAAGTAGAGCAAATCAGCAGACTGTAAAATAGCAATCAGTCTGAAGCTGGGAGTGGGAGTGCTGGAATGCCAGATTTCTGCCTCCACCCTGGCTTTTCTGTTTCTTTTTGAGACTTTGTACTGCACTTTTTCAAAGAAAGGTCGTGAGTAGGAACATAGTCCTCTGCTGTTCCTGAGTGCTCCAAGCCCTCTGAGAGGAGAGTGAGTGGAGTGATAAACTGCTTTCTCTCTTTCCATTACCTCATCCTTCCACCTCCTTGTTTTTTCACTGTAAGCCAGTGTTGCAGGCACTACTTTTTTTTGCCTACTCTTAGGGTGACCTGATGGGCAAACTGCATGTTTTAATGGTTTAGTGCAAGAAGCCTGGTTCCTGGTTGTGCTGCAAAAATTAAGTGTACGCTTCCAAGTGTTGGTGCTTTAGCTTAAAATTTGCAGGAGAAAGTGATGCTTGTGTTAGTATTTTGATTTCTTAGAGCTGTTTGGTTTTCGTAGCTTGTTATGGGACAGGGGAGGAATGACAAACCACCCCACTACTTACATTTACTTTCTACTCCAGCTTTGCTACAGCCCATAGGAACACATCCTGCCCAGTGGATGGAGCAGTTTCTCAAATGTGTTTCAGATCTGCAAAACTTTTAGTGGCAACAGCTGCTCCCATCTGGGTACATGTGCAGGAAGAGATGTTCAGCTGAGCAGGTGGCACGCTCCTTTTATCATGTATGCATAATGTTAGCATATGTTCTCAGTTTGCAAGTCTGCAGAATATGGTATTTTTTTCTGAACCTCATTGAGCCAAATATGACTGTAAAAGTGTTTGTATTTTAAAAACAAGCAAAACAAACCACCCTGAATTTTGTTGTGGCAGTTAGAAGATGTGACCTACTTGGTCATCTCTCAAAATTACTTTATCTGGTAAAAGACAGGTATATTTTTCTTCATCTGTATTCCATCTCCCCAGTGAAATATTACCTTCTGTCTAGGTCTCTGGGGAAGGAGCCAGGGCTTTTGGCATGTACTCCCTGTTCTGACAGCGCACCTACGATCTATGTACAATTGGCTGACGTCATCTCAGGCAAAGTTTCAATTCACCAAGTTGAGGCACCTCAGTCCACAAAATGTATTTTCACAGCTAGTGTGTCTGATTGGATACTGGGATGTAGTCATTATAAATTCAGAACTGCAAATTTACTTTCAAAAAACCATGAAAACAATAAATTTAAAACTAGGAATTCTGTTTTAGGATAAAGGCAAGTGAATTTCCCCTTTTCATTCTAAAATATTTAAATTTTTTAGAAGAGCTTTAACTCCTTTTTTACCAAGTTAATGGTCAGTTTCCCCACTGCTTGAGTGAGCTGCTGTTTTGCACTATCATCTAACTTGAAGCCCAACAGCCAAACGTTTTCTGTGATACTGTGATTAAACACTTTTTTTGACTTGTGCTTGCACACTGAAGGGTACAGAATGCTGTAAGCCCCACTTCTGTGCCAGACAAACTGGGTAAAATTAATATATCGACAGCTTTTGTGGAGCAGAATTTTGTCTTTGAAATCTTCTGAGGGAATTTAAGTATGAAGGAAGTGTTTATTGGGAATAATAGATGTTCAGGGCAATCCAGGCAATGCATTACCTGCGTGTTACAGAGCAGTGGTTTCTCTTGGTTGTCTGGAAAAGGTTGGAGTTTCAAAGTAGAAAAGCAGCAGACAGAAAAAAGAAGCAGAGATGTTGACACCCATGTCAGCAGTAGTAGTTTCGTGTCTGACATGAGCTGGAAGATTGACATTAGAGACACTTCTGGATTCAAACAGGATGAGTTCAGGTGTGGCACTAAGGTCAGCTAGAGAGAAGACAAACTGGATTTTCAGTACCCTGCAGTGTATACAAAAAGATTATGAACTACAGCATAACTAATGTTGAAAACTATCCTAATTATCTGAAGGTATTTGGAGCCAGAAGCTAAGCTCTGCTGTTTGCGAAGAGATACTTTAGTATGGGCGTAAATAATGGTAACTGAAAAAAAATGAAGTGCAGCCCTGCTGAAATATTCTGTCAGTCTGCTATGTTTCTTATGCAGATTCTTTTAAAAATCCATATTTTATGCAAATGTTGTTTGAAGTACTGACTTTCCCCTTCTGCAATGCTGTATGTTCCAGTGATCAGTATGGGCATGTCCCCCTTTGAAGTGGTCTATATTTAATTACTTTGTTGAAATTCCAAGCACAGCTCTACTTAGAAATTTACATTGAGATTCCTTCCTGCCCTTGTGAGGCAAATCCGTTCAGACTCTTGTTTGCTTTCAGTCCAGGTATGATTACTGCTTTTTAACTCTCTTCCAAAGTTTAAGCAAAATTGGATTTCATAGGAAAAAATAATTTAGACAGTGTGAAGTGTCAGGATAATGAGAAACTTTTGTTCTGATGTCTCTTAAATATCCTTTGCAGAGACGTGATCTTGGCAAATGAGCACAAATAGTTTGTACTAGTTAATTTTCCACCTCAAGCCAAGAACACACAAACATGAGGTCATATTCCTGTCATAAATCAGGTTGTATGAACATTAGAAATCTGCTGTGAGCTTACAAACAAATATTCTGAGTATTTAAATTGTATAGATTTGGTTACATTTGGATACTGCATCATGTACATCATATTCATGTAGTGGGCAAGATCAGCGTAATACCTATAGCTTTCAGCACCCAGCAAAATATGGGTAGTAGAGGCCTTGACCAGAATTACTCTGGAGTCTTCTCACCTGGTAGGAGTCTGCAGGGTATGCCAAAATAACTTCAGGCCATTCATAACAAGTCTGCTCCCTTCCCATCCCTCTTGAGGCTTCTACTCAAAAAAAGTTTATCACTGTGGAGAAATGAGGCTTCTGTTTACAAGCCAAAAAGTCATCTTTTTCTTGATGGTTTACTGCAGTTGAAATGGACTCCTGTGTCTAGAAGCCAATTCTGAAATTAAGTTGTCCAGCCAATTTACATGAGCAGCAAAAAAATTGCCTGATAACCTTGTCTTTTTGGTGGATACTGTGAAACTGGCTATCAGCTAGCATGTAAGAGAGCTTTGTTTCTTACTCCTAATCTCTAAAACCTGTAGCTACTTTCTGAACTGCAGATTACTTGGGATGCAATAAGGAAAGTCAAATATTATGAAATGTTTTCCAGGCTGTGACAGTGAATTCCTGATAAAATATAATTCTCCAGTGATTGTTCTGATGGAACTAGCAAAATCCTTCCATTTACAAATATTACATTTTCTCTTAAATCAATAACAAAGTTAAGTTGCCTTCTTTCCTCAAATCAGCCTGCCACATGTTTTTGCCACTTTTTAGCCTTTTGGATTTGTCATTGTTATTTATTCCAGCCTATATCTTGGACAGATCCTTGGCTTCCAATCTGATTCAATCCCTCTGCTCTCCTGTCATGTTACTCTGGTTCCTCCACCCTCTTCAAGTAATTTTCTTCTGAGAACATTTGTCGAAAGTCAAAAGAAGGGATTTGCTTGCTCATGTGTAGCACTTCCAAATACACACAGCAGCGCTGGGTTCTTGACTGAGCCTTTTGTGTTAAGGGCGAGTTGAGGTCCTGCTTTGTCATGGGTGATTTTAGTTTTTTCTTGTCTTATCTCTACTTGGTTCTCACTCATTCCTGTCACCATATAGAGAGTCTATTCTGTAGTTGGCATAATAGTTCTGGTTTGTCACTGATGACTTCTCATCACAAGTTCACAGTTACTGGTGAGGCATGTTCATGATGCTGAAGGGTAGTGGTACCCAACTTGGGAGTCTGTTTTGTTCTGCAGAGATAGTAATGTTGGGAGCGTCACTGAACCAGGTGCTCAGAGTGAGATTCTTGAGACTACTGCTTTAAAAATATTTTTAAAGGACCTCTTTCTGTGACGTTCTATTTTACTACGAATAATTAAGATAATTTGCTTATAATATCAGTAATAGTATTGGTATCTGTTTTGATATTAATTTCTTCAGTGGTGAATATGCTTTTATAAAGGTAGTTTAGAACCATGTACTGAAAAACTGCTGTAGACTTACCTTCATTTTTTTTCCTAACTTTGCTATTGGAAGCACAAAATATGTAGATACTCAGTTTGCATTCCAGTACAACACAGTAGCAGGCAAGAGGATTTCAGCTTCAGTGCTGCAGTTCGTTAAAGAGCTGGTAAACAGAAGTGCCACAAAAGTGTAACACGGGCATGCGAAGAGAGATTTCTGATAACCTCAAGGATGGCTCCCAAATGATCTTATTAATTCTGTGAGTAATCCAGGGAAAATCAGTAGGGTTTCTTTGACTTTTGCCCTCTCAGGCTGCAGTTTTTACAGCTTGGGGCAGCTATTAGTAACAATAGCCCTTGAAGTGTAATTTAAAAAACCCCAGGAAATGTGTTCCTGGTTTTCTTTCTGATGCAGTTACAACTCCTCTTCCTTTAGCCCCTAATTCTGTGTGCTGCTGTTCCTGGAAACCTGTTTGGAATGTAATAATGAAGTTTCTCACTTGCCTGAAGTACATCAGATGTAACACATGAGCCTGGTTTCCAGTGAAGACTTCATTCTGCATGCAGTCAGCTGATGAGTCACACCACTGGCTGGGTGGGGAAGGAAAGAGCTGTGTTGTGCAGGCTCTGGGAAGTTGACAATGTCAAATTCTTTTTTGGTAAGACAGCTATTACAGTTGTCAGCATTTGTGTTCATGGTAACTAATCCAGGACCAGAAAGTGCCATCTTCTCTGGCTGGTAATGGCAACCAAAGTGATTAAAATTTTGATTGTAAAACTGCTTGTGTCCAGCAGGAGTAGGGAGGTGATTGTCCCCCCCGTACTCAGGACTGGTGAGGCTGCACCTTGAGTACTGGGTCCAGTTTTAGATACATCGGTACAGGGGAGACATCGAGGTGCTGGAGCCGAGTGCAGAGGAGGGCAACAAAGGTGATGAAGGGCCTGGAGAATAAATCTTATGAGGAGAGATTGAGAGAGTTGGGGCTGATTACTGTGAGGAAGAGGAGGCTGAGGGGAGACCTCATCCCTCTCTACAACTGTCTGAAAGGACATTGTAGAGATGTTGGTGCTGGTCTCTTCTCACAGGTAATTAGTGACAGAACCAGAGGGAATGGTTTCAGGCTCCAGCTTTAGATTGGACATCAGGAAAAAATTCTTCATGAAGTCAGTGGTCAGGCACTGACCTCGGCTACCCAGGATGGCGGTTGAGTCACCATCCCTGGATGACTTTAAAAGACGATTAGATGTAGTGTTGGGAGCTGCTGGTTTAGGGGTGAACTTGTGGAGTAGGGTTGATTGTTGAACTCGGTGATCCCAAGGATCTTTTCCAACTGGAGTGATTCTATGATTCTAAGTCTGCACATGGTGTCATGTTTTGTGGATGAACAAAAATGCAATAAATATTCACATCTTTTTCTGTGAACACAATCTCTTTTTGTCTAGCCTGAAATTTTTTTTTCAGGTTTATCTTTGAGAATCTTAGCTTTTTGTGATATTCTCCTAGATATTTCAAATTGCTGTTCTCCTTATGCAGAGCCTTTCTGAGTGGCATTGTCACATCTGGAACTGGGCTGCCAGGTGCTTTCCATTTTGCCTTTGCTTTCTTGAGCTGCTGTCACACATTCTGCTTTGGAGAGGGCAAGATTCTTGAGAATATCAGGGATTAACTGTTTTGAAAGTTATAAACTTGTTTTGAAAGTTATACTGTATGTATGTTTATAAACGTGTCACATTTTAAAAGTGAGTAAATAATATTATTGTGATTAAACTTATCTTTGGAAATATTTCCATTGTTGGGTATCTATTACGCCTCTTAGTACCAGAGTCACTGTCTTCATTTCTGGTTTCAGGCAAGGCAATTACAAGTTAACCAGGCCGTGGGTATTGTATCACCGTTGTGTGTGGTGTATATAGTCTGGTCATTGATGGCCTGGCCGGTAGGTTTGTCCTCCCTTTTGCTTCTCACTTTTTCTAGTTAAAAGAATGAGGTCAATCTTATAAAATCCTGTCTTAAATTCTGTTAGAAATACATTAAAGTATGTGGGAAGTATTTTTGAATTGTAGTTGATGACACAGAACACACCCTGGTTAGCTGTGCTGTAAGTGAGATTTGTGATACTTGCAGGGTTCAGATAAAGCATTTAGTGTTTCACAATTATCAGTTGTTTTGAATACTCATAGTTGTGACTGATTGCAGATCCCTTTGCAGGTGAGATTGGCTGATGTGCCTTTATTTCTTCATTAAGTGTGTAGGGCTCTCTTTGATCTGCTCAGCTATGAGTTTTAAATGGTAAAGAATTGGATGGAGAAGGATGCCTGGACATATTCACCAGTTCAGGAATAGAGGAGATAAATACAAAATACAGAAGCAGAGGAGAAGGAGGAAGCAAAGGTCCACAGAAAGAGGAAACAGTGCGTGAAGATTAGCGGTCATGGATAGACTGGCAGAGCTGTGTGACATGGCTTTGCTAGTAACAGCCATATGTTTGAAGTCGTTTTGTTTGTTTGTTCTGTGAAAGTCACGACTTGTTCATAAATATTTGCTGCCTTAGACTGAAAGGAGATTTTACCAGCTACTACCTGTTTTCCCCTTACTTGCCCACATGATGTTCTGAGTTGGATATTCAAGAAGTGGAGCTCCTCAATGTGTGAAAACTTTTCCATTATGGTCCTCTGTCATTTACTACCTACATTCTTAAGGAAATCTTGAATATATGGGGATGATGATCTCATTTAGGTTCTAATCCTCCCAAATTTTCAGCAGCCATAATGGAGAGAGGTGGGGAAGGTGGGAATCCAACTTTATCAGATGGAATTGATGCACGAAGAAATGTTTGCTTTGATAACAAAAGAGGCTCAAAGATTTTTGAGAAGGATTTGCTTATAGTTAAAGTGCATAGTTTGACAACTTTAAAAATATAGTATTTTGTCTTTTAATTTATTGATACTTGTATTCACAGCTTCAGCTAGGAGGGAATGATCAATTAGCAGGTTTGAATTAGCCTGCTGTCTGTCCTGTTGCAACAGGAGGAACAAATGCCTTAGCAACTGATTTCTGTTACATAGGAAAATTTGACTGTGCTTAGAAAAAAGGAAAACTGCCTTGGTCTCTGGTTACTCTACAGGATCTCATATGTTGGCATCTCCTTGCATTTACTGTAGCTGAACTTGTTAGACTATGGGACTTAATAAAAACACAGGATTCGGTGCATTTCTCTTGTGGATCACTTTGCTGAATGCACGCAATGCTGGTGAAGTCCAAGGTGGCATCCCACTTTGGTAGCAGTGGCCAAGCATCCCTGTGGATGTTCACAAAACATTCTCCAGCCACAAAACTGCCATTTGTTTTTCTTTTCCATGTCGTTTCATGACTGCATTTCATTTGGTTTTCCTTAGGTTTTTTGACTAAGCTGGTTTTTCTGATTTCTTATCTATAATGACAATTTTTAGTTTTTAGGAAGATAAATTGAAGTGGTGTAAACGGTGAAATAACTTTTCAGCTCCTTAGTGCTAAATGTTTCCAGACACAAATGCAATTTAATGACATTTACACTTTATGAAAAATGTAAATCTGCAGTTCTCTAAGGAATGTTTATTAATACCTTTAGTGTTTATCATTGTACATGAGGAAAGTATACATAATCCTTCTGTGTTAGAAAGACCCTTCAATTTAAATTTATTAAAGATTACTTTACACTGTCATGAACAAAGTGTCCCCTAAATCCCGTTTTCTCTCATGAAAGCGTGAGAATTTCTCCACTACTTGGGGTCTGTGCAAATCATCTGCACTACAAAAGAACCCCAGCTCCTTCCATTTTAGGAATCTGGGAAGGGTAAATATTTAGAAGTGCTGGCATAACAATAGCAGAAGTAGAAGGAAATTAAAGTTGGGATCCAGTACTGAGACACCTTTTGCCTAAAATGTGGATGGAAAAAAGAAAAGCTTTTTAGTGAATTGGTGAAAGGTTACAATTTTCGTTTCTGGGTTAACGAATAAGCAGAACTCTTCTGTGTAGAAGAAACTACGGTTTCACAGACAAGAAGCCTCAGTTTTGAAAAGGTGGTGTTTTATTTCTTGTTTAGGTTTTTTGTGTTTTCTGTCACAACAGACTGTGGTGGTGTTTGGTTACTTTCTGAGAGGTTGCAGGAACTAATATTTCACGGAGCAGAGCCTAGCACCGTTGCGTGAGCAAGCCTTTTTATGGAAGACTACTGCTGGTATGAGAACTACTTGAATGTAGAGGCTGTATGTCAAATGAATGTATGAAGTAGACTGAAATGAAGACGATGGCATAGAAATTGATTTCACTATGAAAACTCTAGGTTGCAAAGTATTTTGCTCTAATTAAGATTTTTTTTTTGTGGCGTCTGAGAGGATTTCCAGCATCTGTTGTTTGCAACAGCTGTTAGATACTGAGCAGAAAGATTTGTCTGTCCTCAGAATAGCAAGAAAAATGTATTCTTTATCTTGATAAATTCAGTTCAGGTTCAGTAACTTTTCAGATATTAAAACCAGTTTTCCTGGTGTATTTCTCTTATCTGTGAGAGATTCTTGGCACTGCTTTCAAATACCTAAATGCGTATGTTCTAAAGACCCAAGGCAGTTTCTGCCAAAACTTGCCGTGTGACTTATGAGCCTATATAAAACCATTATAGTAACTGAAGCTGATACTTGGCTTGTGTTTATGCAAGACATCTCCAAATAATTCTTTAACTTAATTTTGAACAGTGCTGTGTTGTTTTTTTTTTTCAGAAAGAGACCATGGAGACCTTGGGGGAGAGAGGGAACATTATTTCTAAAAAGAATTTCAGTGTTTTCAAATTTCAGTGGGGTTGTTTTTCTATTTTATCCAATTTGTAAGTTCAAACAAAAATTTTCTGCATTTCTTTGTAGAAGGAAATAGAGTTTATCTCCACGGTGTTTAACTCTACAGGTATGAAACCTGCTGTGTATCCTTATCTTATGCCTCAGGGCTCATAGTTCTCACTCAGATTGCTCTAAGTTTTCTCTTCAGAAAGGCAGGTTTCCAGTTCTATTGGAAAGCTGTCAAACTTTACCATCACCATCATGTTTTAATAGTATTTTTTCATTACTCTTCATATAATTTTGATTTTTTTTATGGTTTCCAGATGGTAGGGTAGATAATTCAGTGCAGCCCCTGACAGAGTTTGTTGAATTTCAGATCACCTAGTGGCTTGAGGGCTAGCAGATGTTGCCCTTTAGATTGAGGTGCCACTTGCTGCAAGGGGAACTAAAGCCACAGAACTTTAGAAATATATTTGTATTAATGATATATAGTGTAATAGTACTTGGAGAGGGGGTAATTCAGATCACTTCAGGATTTCAAAACTAAGTTTTTTTTCTTGTGAGTTTCCTGTGTTTTGGTTACATATTTATGTGGGTGTTTGCTGTCTTGAAGTTTTCACTTGTAGGATGACAAACACTTCAGTATTCAAATGCCCATCCCATCTTGGCTTAGCCTTAATGTGAGTAAGTACTCTGTAATTTCTGCAGAGTGAAACAATTCAAAATAATTCTAATTTCAGTAATGCCATTTGTTCATCCTAGACATCTGAAGAGCTAAGCCTAATTCCAGGAGGTAATTGAACAGTGTGGTCTTACTGTGTACCACAGTGATACAGGAACTGGCAGAGCAGAGAAGAGGTTGAATTTTGTTCTCCTGCTTTGTTCAGAAGCAGATGTGCCTTGCACAACAGATGATATTGAATCTTAATGCGGTTAATTAATCCAGCACTTTTTTCAGCCTTTTGCATCATTGCCTGTTACTGGGTGTCTTCAGTTACTGCATGAGATGTGTTCAGTTGTTGAAACAAATCCCCTCAAAATATTGAGGAAAAAAGACATTACAAAAGGAACTGAATTTGTAGTAAACTTACACAACAAAATCTGCATTCTATAGTAGTTCAGTCTCTTTATCAGTTGACATTAGATCTAGGGTCTGTGTGACTACTGTTGAATTCCAGGGAATTCTGACCAGAGTCAGTAGGATTTAAGTATATTTGCAGAATAGCTCTCTAGTGTTAAAATAAATCATAAGAGAGCATGTTTTAAATTTGTTTAAGCCTGGAACTATGAGAACTGCAGCTAGGTTCCTGTTCAGTACTAATGGATGTGGCTCACTTGTGACATGCGACACTTATTTTAGTGTAAGAATTACCACGACCATTTTAAGGAGTGTTCAGTTTCTTGGAGAAGTTCTCAAAGTAATGTCTGACAAAATAAATCAGAATTTGAATGGACAACAGGGATGAAGGCTCTCATTGTATGGGGGATGAATGGAGAGCTACATCTACGTAAGTGCAACATGCCAGTCCCCTTGCGGTCCAAGCAGCAAGATACGCTGGTACGTTGCAGAGCAGAGCTTGTGCCTGGTGATGTTTCTTCCAGTGGTCAAGAGTCCCAAGTTCCACTGCAATAGCAGTAGTGTCTGCAGATGCCTTGGAATGCTTTGATATAATTACTAGTCAACTGTATGATAACTGTAAGTAAATGAAGACTTGGATTTTATGCAAAAATCCATCTGAATCCAACTTGACAGCTTGGGTTTCTCACTAAATACTGGACTCTTAAGTACTCAGCTGTTTACTAGGTTGGGATCAAGGGCATCCTTTGTACAACTAGGAACACAGAATTCACAAGACCAAAGTGAGAGAGCCACAAGCAAGAGAAACAGGACTTTGGAATCCAGTGATGAGGTCACTTACCTGGGACGAGGGGAAACAGGCTGCATTTGGAGGACTGTGTATGTATTTTACATTTTACGTGAAACAGTACACAGAGTTTATTAGGAGTCTTGGAAGTTTGAACAGAACTAGGCAGAGCCTGTAAACTGGTGAACTGAGCAATTTCTGTCTATGGTCCTTTGTAAATAATTGAGTGAAGCTTTAAAATGTCAGTAATAAAATCAGAATGAAAGGAAGATTTTTGTTTCATGTGGTTACTTGTTTTGGGGTTTTTTTTCCCCCCAGATTCGTGATATTTGCATAATGGATGCATTTCATAACAGGATTTTGCCTGGCGAAGGCTCCTGTTTAATCCTATTTTGAGCCTCTGTTTAATTTTATTTTAAATGTGCTGATCAAGCTGTGGTTTGTGTATTTGCCAGAGAAATTATTCTTGATTTGCATTATAGTTTTAACAGAAGTGAGCGCACTGAAATCAATAGAAATTCTACATCCACATCTGTGGATATAAAATGTTGGCGTAATAGTGGTGCAGGCCAGCACTCGTGTGTTTCTCAGTTTATGACTTCGAAGTGAAGAAAATGCAAATGTATTGTACTTCAGTGCATGACTAAATTAGGGTATTAAACCGGGTTCTTTATTATGTTTACGTCTAATTTTGATGGTTTAAAAACCCTCACTTGTTATTAGTAAAATTTATAATGGCAGTTTTAGGTTTCTAGGAAGCTCTAGTGACCTCTGTAAAGAGGTAATTCAGTGAACCTGTCACTAATAATTTCATTCTGCAGCTAATAGTAATGAGTTTAATCCAGAAATTATGAGCTGGGCCCCCCTTCCCTGAGGGAAGCATTTCATTCCATCTTTAAGTGTAAGGTGGAGGTGAGCATGGTAAATTTAACAGGACCTGGCTGTTATATTTTTTGAAGTTGTAAGGCTTTTGCTAAATATGATGCAGAATCCAGTAATGCACAGCACAGCTCTTCTTGAATTACCTCCATCTGAACACACATTTCATCCATGACATTTTAATGGAATACACCTTTGTTTACTGACACACACGTGTTTATCTACAGCTCGTGAGGGTATCTTTTAGATGTGTCCAGTGCACAAGAAGCCAGGCTGCTTTGGTCATGCTCTGATTGACCCTGTGAAAGTAAGGATCCTTCTGCTCCTTGTTTACAGTAGCCACGCATGTAGGGTAGTAATGCTGCACTTGTAAAGAAAGGGATGGAAGGTAACCATGTTGAACTGTTGACTTGTTTAGCTCTGAAAGAAGTGCAGTCATTCAATAAGAAATCAAGAAACCTGGGAAAATCCCTTCAGTGGCTTTACCAGTTGTACCCCCACTATGGTTCAGTATTGAATTAGAATGCTAATCACTTGGTTCTTCTCCATCTTGTCTTAATGAAAAAAATTCCTGTATGTAGAGGACTGGAATTTCAGTCTGTGTTTCAAATACAGCCCTTCGTTTCTGCTTTATCTTGTGAGAATTTGAAACTAGCTCAACAATACTTTGTTTTATTGAAAAGCATCTTGCTTATGCTTATCCCTTTGGCTTACGGTTCTCCTGTTTAGTTATATTCTGTCCTACGTGCTTTTTCTTAAGCAAAATTTTCAAAATAATTGCTCTTTTACTGGTGCTTAGTATCACCTCTGCAGCTGTTTCTCTTACAGTGCAAGTTACAATAGGTGCTTTATACGCAGGCATACTTCTGATGGAATGTAACTTACTGATGTCACTGAAAGCAGTGCATCCCCCCACTCCTGGTGGTTAGCCTTGCCTGTAATGGTTGCCACCCTAAACATCAGTGGGTGAGCCAGTAGAGAAATGTGGTGAGCTCAATTAAAAAAATTCATCTGGATCAAAACTCATATATGAGGAGGAAGTGTGTGGGTGAGCATCTTTGCGCATGTTTGTGTGATAGACACTCGACTCTATTGCCTAGCTGTGAAATTCCTTGTCCTCTAACCCTGGGATGAGCATTCCAGGCTCTGCTCTCTCCCTTCTCTGCCCCCTTTCCCTGCTATGCCACTTGCTCTCACCCTGGTTTCTCTTATGGCAGGAAGCTCAGGGTCACCTGTTTCCATTTGCCATGTGCAAATACTGCTGGTTCTGCCTAACATCTCGCACTGGGTTGTGCTGGAAAGATGTGAAGGACACTGCCACATATCACAGTTTTTCTGATGCCTAGCAATACCTTTGTGTGCTCTTGGCCTTGAGTACTGTGACCATGTGACACCTTTCTGCTTGCTGTAAGGTAAAAATAATGTAGTGGATATGTCAAAGTCATCCAAAATTGATTGGGATACTTTCTTCAAAGTTAGATTGGGGTTTTTTTTCTTATTTTTGCTTCTATGACAAACTCTGAGAAAGAGTTCCACTGGTAGATTTATATGCAAGTTGTTTTGGAAAGGGTGTATGCAAAGATGAGTATCTTCTGACAAATGGAACTGCTGTGGCTGCTCTTTGGCTTTCAGTAGGTGATTGGGCTGTGAGTTCTTGCTGGGAACGTCAGTATCTTCAGCGTGTATTGTTTATATTAAAATAGTATACTATTGTTAAATACTGTAGACTAAACAAGGCTGTTCTGTTAAATAAGTTTTAAAATTGTAAAATAAATGTTCAGGTTTTAATATCTGAACATTTCTATAAAGGTTCGATGGCTTGGTAGTAAACCCATATTTAAGCTTTATAAAAATTAGCAGTGCCTGTGCCCTGAATGGGTATACAGCCCAATTAAGTGAGCTGAAAGGGAGAGAGCTGCAAAAGGACCAAAATTTTTTCACTAGCCACAGAATGGCTATGCAGCTGCTGCTGCCACAGGGCTGCCAGAAGTTTTCAGCAGCTGCTGTGTGCCTGTCTCCATGTCTGATAGGGAGGTGGGTCACTGGTGCTGACTTTGTCCAGCTGTGGTACTTCTGGCACACACCCAGTCACTCTTCTTTGCCAGGATATGAAAACTCTGTACGGTTGGACTCTGTAATGACCAAAAGTGACTGGTATTCTAGCAATTCCCATATTCTGGTTTCCTGGTATAAATCCTACTGCCACAGAATCCTGGAGCACTTCCTGATCCTCAGTTCCTGGGTAAGGAAAGAAATTACTCTTGAATACATTTCAGCATCTGATCTTCTTCAGATTGATTTATTCTTGTAGGGAAAAAGTTAAGCTGATACTACAACTCACGTAACATGTAAAGAACCAAATCCTTTTCTGACAAACCTCCTAGAAACAGCACGTACAGTACCCACCCGCTAGGTAGCCCGTAGTAATTGGAAAATACGAATATTTCTGACTGACTAGACTACATGCAACACAGTGTAGCAGAAGTAGTCTAACTGAAGCCTGATCTTGAGTTTTATCTTTAAATAGTTACCAAACTGTACTTACTGAATGCGGGTATCACGAAATGCCAGTGGTTTGAAAAGCCTTCAAGTGTTATCATCTTAGACCTTTGGTTAGTACCGGACATCTTCGATATACAAATTTGGTTTGTTAAATGAACCTCGTGCAGATAGATAACACCTGGATTTGTAATACAGCTGTAATGCAATTTCTATGTACTCCATGCTTTTCCAAAGGAAATTTTTTATGAGTGTTAATCAGTTGCAGTTTTGCACTGTCAGGAATATAGCTCTGAACTGCATGGCTCCGGGGTACCTGTGCGCTGCAGAAAATGCCAGATCAGGCTTTTGAGAAAATACACCTCCGTACCCCTAGGCATAATAAGAGTAGAGATAGTGTTACAAGAAACATGTAGGGGAATGTTACACAGATGTTTCATAGTCAAGACTTGTTTGAAGGTTTTTGACTTAGGGTAGCAGGTAAAAAGAGACAGATATCAAACTAACTTTAGTGAACAGCTCTGGAAATTGTGACTTGAGTATGATAGGTAGTAACTGTAGCTTAGTCTAAACAGGGTGAAATCAGAAGGTCCCAGAGCAGTCAGATGTGCTAAAGCTGTGGAGGTTGTTGCTCTGAAGAGTCTGGTTCTTGATTTATCTGAATATATGAGAAATTTCCCAGGCTCACATCTGTTTGCTAAGAGACAGCTAGAAGAGATTGACTTCCCACTGCAGAAGTTGTGTTTGGGTAACCCTCTGGCAGGCCAGCAGCCTGGTGAGCAAACACTGAGTTTGTGCTCAAATAGCATTTTCTCTTGCCTGGTCTGTCAGGCCTTCGTTAGCATGTCAGTAAAGCTCTCTTCAAATAAAAGTTCCTCTGTGGGCTCTAGCAATGCTTGTTTACCTCAAACACTTAGATCTCTTTTCTTTTTTTTTTTTCTTCTTTTTTAGAAGGAAAAAAAAGTCAGCTTTGGTGCTTATTTCACTTTCCTAATGAAGAAAGGTGAAGGTGTGATGTGGGTTGTGGGTACAAAAGGCGGGGAGCCCTTTCATGCATTATTTCAAGGTTTAGACAGTTGATTTTGAAAGTCCTTTAGGAAAATGAATAATTAAGAATGTCTTTCCTGTTAACTTTTACTAAAACAGAGAAATAGCACACTAAGCCGAAGGTTGAACTTGCCATAGGTTGAACAAATGCACTTTTTAATTCAGTCCTAAATAAATAGCGAGAGCCTCCAGCTTCCTTAGCTGTGAAAGCAGAGTGAACAACAAAAATAATAATTTTCTGATATCTGCAACAAAAACGCTTGTTTTGCACATGACAGTTTGTATCGCATATGCATTATGTGCCGGTTAATATCGATGTTACAATTTTTAGTTTCTCTGAAATGCAAAACAATGGCCTCTATCTTGAAAGTAATTGATCCCTTACATTTTAAGGCTTGTTTCCTGAACTAAGAATAGGAGTCTTTGCTTCTCTGGCTGAAATAAAAGTAGTGCATTTTCTGGACTGTTGCTGTAAGAGTTCCTCCAAATAAAGGGAGAAAGGCAGTTCTTTGTTATTTCTTTGATTATAGCCAAGTTAATCTTGGTGTGGTTGTTACCATAAGGATATTGGTAAATTCATTTCTCCTGTCGTTTGGAAAAAGTTATACAGCAGTAGTCGCTTTCACTGTAACTTCAGGGTGGTGGTTGTAACTTAAATACTGGTGTTGTACAAGTGCTGGAATGACTGCCTTTTATGTCACTTGTTTATTTTACGTTCAGATGAAGCATTCTGTTAGTTTTTCCCCCTGGTCAGTCTGGACTGTTTTACAAGTGACATTATACATGTGTTCACTTACATAAGATACACTTAACTGTAGTTTAGTTCATAGTGGAAAAGGTACACCTGTGAGAAAGGAATGTGAATGAGAAAATGTAAGTGTGTGTAAACATGTTTATGCAGCTGTGTTTTAATGTAACTTATTATTGGAGTCCTCTGTTTAGAGAATAGAACTGCTACAACTGAAGACAAGCTATTAAAAATTCCTTCAAGATGTTGTGTGCCATAGATAAATCAAAAGTGTAGAACTACAGTTCTGATTCCACATTTCTTTGTATTTCTAACAAGCTGTCTTCATCTTAATATCAGAAAACTATTTGAGATGCTTATAAAACTGTCTTAGTAACTTGTGGTAAAACTGAGGTTGTTTTTCATTTTCACAATTAGTGCACAGTATTGGTTTTTATTTTTGTAATGTAAATAATTGCTCCCAATGTGAGGATTTGTTTCAACTTAATAGCTTTTCAAGGCTTTTGTGTGATATGGGGCTTGCATTACCTTGGAGCTGCAGATATGCATTTCAGTTGAGTCTACATGTGGTTTGGAAACATGCAAAATAAAGCATTTATCTCTATTAGGTCTTCACTGAAAAATCATTAATTTGATGTTAGCATTTCTGTCCCGTCGAGTAGGTAAAACAAGGTGGCTGAATTTTTCATAGAACTCAACCTTCACAGTACCTGGTTTAAGACCTCAGGATCTTGATGGAGAAAAGTTAGAAAACTACTGCTGGTGGGTCTTGTTTCGGCTGGGGGAGGAAAACAGATGGCTAGGAAATGTCACTATCATACTTTGAGAGCTTTTTTAAAAAATCAGTGAAGGAAATGGTTTAGAATGTCTCTGTTTGCAACATTGCACTGACCTGACCCATTAATTACACTAGGGACTGAGAGCACTTTGTTGTAGGCTCTTCTTTGGCAATGAAAGGGGACCCCTTTTGCCCTGTGCTTTGATTTTCAATATTATTTAAGATAATATGACCTTCAATATCCAGGTTCCAGAGTGTGTTGATATCTGTTAGATCTGTGTAGTTTTTAGATTTCCCGGTTGCAGGACAGAAATCCTTTGTTTA
Organism: Rhinopomastus cyanomelas; assembly: GCA_013400115.1. Taxonomy (NCBI): domain Eukaryota; kingdom Metazoa; phylum Chordata; class Aves; order Bucerotiformes; family Rhinopomastidae; genus Rhinopomastus; species Rhinopomastus cyanomelas. The sequence continues at coordinate 1,664,577 of VXBP01007759.1, read as the reverse complement.
TCTAAACCACCAAAGAAAGCATGCTCAGCAGTCATAGCTAACATCTCCCATGCCACTAGTGCTTGACAAGACTGCTCTGCAAGGCTTAGAGATTTTATTCAGCCTCTATACTAAATTCTCAGCCTTTCTGGAGGGTATCAGTTATGAAAGTTTTAGTGATGAAGTCTGGAAGAGTGAAAACTGAAGGACAACCAGTTTACCCCACATCATCTATTGATCAGGCAATGTTTTGTCCGCATGGAGCTGGCAGTCTGAGTATGGAAGGCTCAATGCTTAAGCCTTCAGGTATATGATGGTATTGGATCAGTTTTGCCGATATCACAAAGTGTATTTATGTGAAAGTTTGTCTCCTTCACCCATTAGGGAAAATAAAAATAACCTACGGAAAAATGCCTGTGTAAGAGGATGAGTTTTTGTGTTTAATACCTTGCTTGGCATTGCTGGATGCTTTTGGTTTTATCCTTTACAGTGTTCTCTCTGATCTTGGATGGGTAACATCCAAACTTGTAAGTTAACTCCACTGCCTCTTCAGAGGCTCTTGAATGCCTGTTTTGAGGTTTTCCATCCCCAGGATGATGCTTTATGAACACAGCCCGTTTTCAGGGCTTGCTTTAGGTCTAGGAGCAGGTGATCTATGCCCAAGAGTGCTTGGGAGCGCCACATAGACATTGCAAATTTGTCTTCTCTGACACAGTCAGTGGCTATCTGGACCTAGTAATTTCTGATGGATCAAGCTGACTCAGTTTAAGACACTTTCTCAATACTCTGCTTCTGGCATGTCCCACGTACTGCTAGAAGATCCCAGTATGTGCCCTGTGTGACTCTGAATAACTAAAGTAGCTGCTGCTATCTCAGTATTACCTCAAATGTTAAACAAAAAAACCCTTCTAGTATGAAAAATAGTAAATAAATGGTTAGTCTCCGCTATATTTCTCCCACTGCCTTGTTTGTTTTAAATGACATTTGTTAAATTGCCTAGTGCAAGTGCAGTGCTGTGGCCTCTAAGATGAAATAGAGAATATTGTGTCCAAGAAAAAACACCAGTCAGGAAATTCTGTAGGTGGATAGGAATTGTAATAAAAATTCAATGCAGCTGTAATAAAACATTTGCAGAGTACACGTGAACATACAGTACAGAACTCGTTCTGCCATTTGAACTTCTAATTCGTTGTTCTAGTCCATATTTCTGTATTCTTTCCAGTTCATTAGCAATTCATCTGGGATCTACAGCACTCCTGGTGCCATCTGTCTGGATTTCAAAAGCTGCTGCACTTTTTCCTTGAGTACTTGCATCATTCTCTAGCATCAGTTTGTCTAAAGAGCACCCAAAAATGTCACCAGCTCTCCTGTTAGTGTCCAGTACTGTCAGAGTACTTTTACCCTCTTCAGAGGGCACTGCTGCGACCAGAACGTCAGTAATTAATGTCATATTAAGCTGTGAAAGCATCAAGCCAAGGAAAAAGAAAACTTCACCTGCACTGCTGGTAGGGTTGGGACCTCAGTAGTAGGTCTGGATGATGGGCAGCTAAAGTTAGGAGAAGTGGCTGCTCTTTGATGGTGTTTCCAGGTGTCTTCATTCTAGGAAAATCTAGGAAAGGTTCATGGCCAAAAATGGCAACTCTAGGTATTGTCTGAAGAGATAGGACAGTCAGACTTGACACACTGCAACATGGTATGTCAGGTGTGCTCTCTGAATACAAATATAGGCTTCAGTTCTTTAGGCTGATGCTTATAAGCTGTAACTTTCTTGTTAATTACTTGAATTTCTGATGTGGTTGTCATTGTTAGTGTATATTTTTTCTTGAGGATCGTACACAAAATTCTGGGAACTGCATTAGTATTTTTACTACAACTTGATTTTATTAATCATACTGTGAAAAATATTTTAAAATCTCATTTTTAAAAAGCCAGTTATTAAGATGAGTTATGGTAAGAGGAGGTTTGCCTATTTTTATAGGTTTAAAGGATTTTTCTTTGATCAGAAGATGTAAAGTCCTATTGCCCATTGTAGTGTGTTTGTCTATGAGGCCTTAAAATTCAAATCACAAATTTCTAAGCAATCCATTAACTCTAAAAATAATTACCAGTATTGAAGATGGTCTGTCTAGTTTTGTTCTTGTCATTTTCTCTTTAATGCATTGCTTTAAAGCTTTGAGAATTCATTTCATTTCTGATAGAAATTCTTTCACTTGTAAAAGTTATCGATAGGTAGGTAGGTAGAACTTCCTGGTGGATTGAGGTGACGCTGCCTGAAACCAAGGCTGAATTAGCAGCGCATATGTTCTGTGGATTCTCTGCATATGTTTGTTTCCAGGTGGTGAACAGGGCAGTGTTACTCATTTATCTTCTCAAGGCTTCCACAGATCAAACATGACATCCCTGATCTGCCTTGAATCGAACTAAATACTTCCATCCTTTTCCACCTTCCCCCAGTTGTACCGTACCTGCGCTCCATGTGCTACGGAACTTGGTTGTGTTTCCTAATCACTTACAAATGAAGAAGTCAGCATTTGTCTGAGATCAGTGGAGATGAGTAGAATAAGTAGCAATGTTAGAAGTTGAACATAGTGCAAAAGGGGATATTAAAGGATGTATGATGATGTCAAAACCAGGAGTAAGCCTGGGGAATGCTGACAATTAAAGCTTACAGTGATGGTGAAGTGTTGGGGGAAGGTTTCTCTGCACTCATGGTCCTGTTTGCTTTTCCAATACTGTAAAGGAACGAATTGACTACAAGTGAGTAAATCAAATATATGATAATGGTCTTGAAATTCAATTTTCCACAGCAATCCTTTTATTAAGCGTAACCTGTGAACGTAACATTATAGATTAATTTTACTGTCGTTCTTGGGAACAAATTATCTACAGTAGATGTACTAAGATATATTAACATTATTTTGTGCAGTACATATAATCCAGGAGCCTTAATAGACTGTAATCCTTTAGATTTTTATAGTACTTTGGTCCTAGATATCAAAGTAGTGAGCAAACATTATGGCCCTTTGGTCATTGCTTTGAGGTGGATAGCAAATACCAGTGATACCGTATCTGCAATGAGTTGATCTATAGTAGTATTTACACAGTTAATAAATACTTTCATTAGTAGATAAGCTTTTCAAAAATACGCAGTTTTGTGTCTTTGGAAAGGGGGCTCTAATGTTGTTCTTGTGGTGCTTCTGGGCGTGTATTGCATGCTTCAGGTATTCAGCAGATGAATACCGTGCAGTAGTTTACCACATGGTAACTACAAGGTTACCTGCTTTGTAGTATTGCTGTTTTATTCAATAAATATATCCGAGTTTCTTGTATAAGAACTGCCTTAGATCATTATCACTGGATAGCTCTTCACATGATGGAAAGCAAGTTGTCTGTTAATGTTAGAAAAAGTATGTTTTAGATAGGAGGCTGATGTGTGGGAGGTGAAGAAAGGCCAGCTGATGCCAGTGAAATTTTTCCAGTTGAAAGTGAAAAAGAGAAAGGTTTAAAAAAAAGTCTCCCCTTAGAAGTGAGGAAGCAGGAGAAGCAGCACAGCTTCTCACCACCTGTTGAAGACCAGATCCAGCGGCAGTCAGAGCCGTTTTGCATAAAAGCTTGGACCAGGGCTAGGATGCATAATTCTAAGGTAACACTAATTGAATCCTAGTGTTTCCTGCTAAGACTTTGGCTTTACAGAGTTGCTTGTGGATGAGAAATTCCTTTTGCAACCAGTCCAGCTTGACTGAAATCAGAGCTCTTGTATTCCTGCAGAGAGGAAAGGGAGCTCTTCTCAAAAATGTGTCCCAGGTGAATTGTGATCTATGTTGGAGTGGCTTATAAGATATGCCGTGGAAAGGTGCCTGTTCTGGGGTTGGTATCCAAGATACCTGAAGAAAAATTAGAAGTCATCTCCCAAAACACGAGGCTTGTGAGTTTTAGCAGTTGGGTTGAGCATCCCCTGGTGCGGTAGGTTGAGAGCAGCTTGTAGCATTTCAAAGAGCTTCTTATGATACAGCTCTGCAAATCAAGTGAGTGTTGTGTTCCCCACTTCTACACTGAGCTCTCTTAAACTCAGCCTCTGTTCTGGCTCCTAGAATTAAGAATCTGAATGTCTGCAGACTGTGGCTATCCCTGCATTTTCATTTTGCATTGGAAGCCACCAGGCTGTCTTCTCTGCTGATGGTGTTTGCAGACTTTAGCATGAGTTTGTAATAAATCAGTTTCTGTATTTTATAGTGTCTTACAAAAACCATCTTACCAAGAAGTGTGGGGAGATGTTTCCCTTTGGACTACCACGTCCTCTAGTGCTCAGGTGTGAAGGAAGCTCAAGGAAAAGACGCATTAGGTACAAATATTTCAGAGGGGGAAACCTCTGCTTTTCCAAGTCAGAGGTTTTTCTTATTGGAGAAGCGTCAGGGACTGGTAGCCACACCGAAACGGTTCGTTAGAGCCTCGCTCCCTGAACACACGCAAGACCTTGGGGCTGGGGACCAGGCATTGCCAGGAAGCCACAGATCAGTTCCCCCCTCCCCGTCAGCCTCTCCTGGATCAAAGGGGCTGGAGCTAAGGGCGGGGGGCGGCCCCGGGGCTCCCGCAGCAGCGGGGAGGAGTCGGCGGGTCTCTGCCACCTCCCGACCTACTGCCAAGAGGAGGGGCAGTCCCGCACCGTCTGCCCAGCGGAGCAGCTGCGGTGGCTCGGCTCGGCTGAGCTCAGCTCAGCGCTCCCCACTTGGGGCTGCTGCTGCCGCGAGGCTGTCCCGGCACCCCGGCGTGCCTGGATGAGGCGGGACTGATCCTCCGCGGCCCGGGTCTGGTGAGTGAGAAGCGGTGGGAAGGGTTGGGGTAGGTTGGGTTGGGTTGCCCCAACCGGCGCTGCATTCCCGGAGTGTCTGAGGTTATGGCTGAGACTGTTCGGGCTTTCCCAAGGCGTCGGAATTAATGTAATTAATTTCACCCAGACTGTTGAGTACCTTGAGTTTACTCACACTAAAACTTTGCAGTACACGGAGGCTCCTGGGCTCATAGAAGGCTACAGATGGGTAGAAACGCTGGAGAGCTCACAACAGGAACATGCTGGTGCTGAAGAGCCTGGTGAGAAAGAAAACATCTCTCCCCCGTCCCCCAGCTCCAGATGCAGCAATTCCAACAGATGCATGATTATTAAAATGCTACATGAGAGTTATTATTTGGCCTTCAGAGCGCAGCTTGGCAAATGGGAGACATAAAACCGTCATGCACTTAGGAAATGAAGCAGAAAAAAAAAATCAGTTCTTACATGCTGAGCTTTCTAAGAAAATTAATGTTGGAATGCTGGTGTAACGTCACTGTGCTCTGTCCTCTGTAGTTAAATGCAAGGAATGCTCTGTGTTTATAGAATAGGTGTGAGTGCCAGTGGGTACCTGCCCCATGCACCCTGGTATTTCTGCTGAATGTTTTCCCTGTTTAATATACAGCGCTGGTGAAATTAAGTGCTTCTATTAAGATATGAAGAAAATATGCTATTATTAGTAACATTCATAAAAGATGCTCAAACATAGCTTTTGAATTTGGGCTGAAAACAAAAAACCTAATTCTAACCAGATGGTTGGGAAGTTTCTTAACTTCCTACGTCAGGCTGTTATAGTCAGGATGATGGTGGGCAGAGCTGGAGCTGTGTCCTAAGGGGAGGGATTGCTTGTGTGTCACAGAATCACTCTGTTTGGAAGAGACCACTGGGATCATAGAGTCCAACGATCTACCCTTACAAGTTCACCCCTAAACCATATCCTTCAACACCCCATCCCTGTAGAGCTGTAATAATTTACATATTAATCTCACAGCATGATAAAATGAAAACACAAGCAGCTCCTAGTGTGTGTCACTCCTTTTTTACATTTACATCCAGAAAGAGATGTGTTTTAGTTTACTCCCTCTGTGTAAGCAGGAGTAGAACTATTTTAGATCAGAATATCTGCAATCACATATGTCATTCATACGGTAATGGAAAGTCAGTGAGTTGTGTAAACAAGACTTGGTGTGATGACAGTGTCGCAGTTGTAAGCAACATTTGCGTATTTTTTAGCAGCTTTGTCTGCTTTTAAGCTGTGCTGTGGTTTACCTGCTTTCCAGAACTATGCACATTCTTCCTTGAAGTAGTGTGTTTTGATATAATAATTCCTGCCTGTAGCTGTATTGCTTTTCAAAACTCAGAGTATTTGAAGCTTTTTTGGAGTTTCCTAATAAATGTTTTCATTTTTCCTAATATATATATGGTTAACATTTTAAATAAAATTTTGGGGTTGCACAAAACTTCAGGAAGAAAATTTTCGAGGGCTGCTTGTTGCTGCCTCTATTTGAAGTTTGATTATTGTGAATTCTAACATAAGTCTTTGTAGTTAAAACATCACAATTGATTTCTTCAGTCGAAGCCTTGCAAACAGTTTCCGTAAATACTTTGCTGTTGTTTTACTGCTTGTGCCAGGAGTCTTATCTTTAGCTTAAAAGCGAAGAACAGCCTATTTCTGGAGAACACCATTTTCCCCACCCTTTGTGGACTTTCCCAGCTTCCTCATCCCATGGCTGTCGCTGGCATGTTAGGTTGTGCCAGCTTGGCAATGCTGGTTCACCAGTGCCCATCTATAGCCTGAGCTGTGGTCCTGGCACAGTGACATCTGGAAACTCCCTGTCACAGGAATTGCAGTTCCTGAGCCAGGCTGTGATGCAAGAACTAAAGTCATGATGTCTCAGCTTGAGACTAGAACAGCTTCTCCACCCTTTGGACTGTGGAGCGGGATGGGCCCCCCAAAACATGGCTACAAAATGTGTGAGTGGAAGGAAATTTCCCTTCTGAAAACTGATTCTGCTTTGTCTTCTAGTTATTACTGCGTGGCACCAGCACTAAAATTGCTGAAATCTGCTTAATATGGCCACAGTAGTTGAGGAAATGGGCGTTTATAGATGGTGCAAGATATAAATAGATGGTAATGGAATTTCTCAAAAATAGGAGCTACATTTTTATTGGCGAAATGTTGCCATTAATAAATATAGTGGGCAAACTTGTGAGCTGATGACATAAGAATTAGAGAATCTTCTTGAAGGTGAAATGTATGTATACTTACCTGTTTTCCACTTCTTCAGATAAAGTAAAAAGTCGGGAAGAGTTGCTCTAGTGAGTGGATACAATGTTCTGTGTAGTGAGAGCTTTTCAGGAAGACCTAGTGGTTAACTGCTGAAATGGGAAAGCAAGGATCAGAGTACTGAGAGAGACCAAGCACCACGAATGAACACACTCACAGGAGTGAGTGCTAGAGAATTTGATAAAATGCCTATCTGAGAGCCAAAATGGGGATCAGTGACCATAAAACATTAAACAGTTGAGTTGCTAAAGACCAGTGCAATGATAGATAACTAGACATCTTCATCAAACCCGGTATCAAACACCAGGCACCACCTGTTACTCCTGTGAGCACTGAGAAAAGGCAAAGACGCAAAGAATTTTGGTGATGCAGAGGAGGAGAAACCCTCCTTAGGTGTGGCTGTGCACTGCCTGGCACAGCAAACGAAGTCTGGAGAGGGTTTAACTGAGTTTGCAGACAGAGACTGTGAAACCTATTTCCCACATTGGAAGGCTTCAGTGTTTTAAGGGGCTACAAGGTTGTTCTGATATCACATCCAGAAAGGAGATTTGATAGGTAGCACTGATTGTTAAGTAGATGATGTACTTTTCAAGAATGCACTTCTTGTAGACTCTGTTTTAGATGATGTTTTAAAGTGGAAGGATATTTTTGTTACTTCAGACATTGTGTTCATCTCAGAATCTCAGTGCTTTGTAGTTAACAGGTGTGTGAGGTCCAGAAAACCTGGACTGGTTCAGCTGAAGGGGTGTGGAACACAGCCGAAAGGCTGTAGATAACTGAAATGAAGTTTGAGTTTTGTCCTACCTTAAGTTAAACCAGCCTAGTTTTGCTTTAGTGCAAGGTACAAATTTTCAGGTGTTTTATTCTATTTCTTTTTTTATGGTTTTCTTTTATGGTTGGAATGACCCTCAACACTTAACCGTTCTCTGCAATCTTCTAAAGATCCATAAATTATCTCTACTAACCTACTAGGTTATACAGAATTTCCACTACATCATTCTGTCTTGACTTGGCACTTCTCTCATTCTCAATTGCAGGCATTATGAATCCAGATGGGATTTGTTGAACTAATGTTTTCTTAAGTCTTTTTTTTTCCCCCCAGGAAAAAAACCCAACAACTTTAAAGCAACGAAAAATTCTTTCAGTTGCAGCCAAAGGAACAGGTGAAGTTAATCCAAGTCTAAAAAGAACATGCTAGTTAGGGAACACCAAATCCTACATAGTTTAAGCGTGGTACAGCATTACATTATTTCCTGAAGGGCTTGTAATGCGGATGGCAGATGTCTGCTGGGTAAGCTGTGCTCATTGTTAGCTCCACAAATAATAGAGGGATTATTCCATAAAACTGTCACTAAGTAACTTTGCTTCTGCAGAGTGAGGTACTTCCCAGATATGACGCTGTTCCAGGCTGTTGCTGTGAACCATGTGGCTAAAGCGCTTTCTTAGTTAGCAATTACAGTTATCAAAGTGTACAACAATTAAAGGTATTTGTAGGGTTTTTTCCTTAGCAGTCCCGCTGCCATAATTTCTAAATAGATGTGTTTGAACATCTTGTGTCCAGCTAGAGGGGACTGCCTTAGTGTTCTGTATTAGCCATCTTCACGCTTTTTCTAATTTAGTTTTTGGTTAGGTAAGGCTGCCTGTAATGAAACGTGTGTTATCTACAACATTATTATCCAGAATAGTTGTCCACGGCTTCAGAGCCTTCAGGTGTAACTTGATGTAAGTCTGAACCCCTACCTGATGGTGAATACCTAGAGCAGCCTGAGGAATGCAGCAAAACCAAACTTGAGCATTGAGAGAATTCTGAATGCTCAAAGACTGTGTTTTCAAAGACTCTTAGTTCTAATTTATTTTTTTATGAACAGTGTGATTTCCCCCCATCTCCCTATGTTATGAAAACCTTGCTGTGCTTTTCTCTTGTTGCTTTTTAACAGCTTAATTATGCATCCTCTGAGGGAGACATTCAGTTAACTGATTCCTTGGGTCATTATTACATCTGTCACTGCAGTTGTGGCAGACAAGACAAAATACAGCAGAACAATAAGGATATAATCATAAAACGCTTCGGTGTGATGGCTGTAAGTGACGTTTTGCTGTCAGTGCAGTTGCTTGTATAGAGCATAACGCAAACGAAGTACCCATAGTTTGAGAGCATGTTAATACCCTCAAACTCCAGTAGAACAAAACTCTGATAAGATTAAACTTGTCAAATTATATCAGTCATCTTCCATTTGTTTAAACAAAGAAAATCTACCGAACCAAATGGAAATGAATAGCCCAGGAAAATCTGTGTGAATCTTGGGTGTGGCTGAATAGAATAATCAGATGGCTGCTGTAATCATGCAAAGTAGTCTGACTTACTCAAGTATGGTGTTGAAAGGGTTTCAAGGTAAGCAGTTGCTTCTGTTCCCTTACTCAAAGACTCCATAAAAATGGTCAAAACTCAGTCATTTCTCAAGGCTTAGAAAGAAAGAAAGAATCAGCTTCATCTGTTAAAATTTTTATGGCTTGAAATAGTTAATGAATAGCCTGTTCAGCAGGAGATCAGAGGCAGAATTATATGGTGCCATGCTGCTGCTGCTGATCTTTGGCATTTCTTTGAATTCATTGGTTTCTGAAGATGCCGTTTAAACTGAAAGGCATGCAGGTAGATATTTCGTGTGTTGAAAGCCAAGTGTTTTATCTTTGTTCATATTAAATGGAGGCTGCTGGCCTGTCTGGAGCAGAAGTTCTGGTTCCTATGTCAGTGTTTGTAAGGGGCACAGATGACCCTGAAAGTACTGAGCTTGTGTGTCTGTGCTGACATTGCCCAGATTCCATGGCTGTGATTTGCCTGCACTTCTGTTAGGCACACGTGTGCCTTGTGTGTAAACATGGGATTTCCTTTATGAAGTTATTTGAAATGGCTACCAAAGTTACTTTATCTCCATTGCACCCCATTGTAGATATCCTGCTTTTAAAGTAAAATGATAGTGCATCCATCTTCTCGAAGGGTACTCCACCTACCCTTGCAGTATTTCCATATCTTATTTTCAATTATAATAGCGGTCTATGGGACTGTACCTTTCATCAGGGTACAGTAGTTTCAAGTGATGATGTGTCAAACTAGTGTAGAAACAGGAATGTAACATGACTGTGCAGCCTCTGTTGTATGAGTGAATGTGAAAATAAGCATCCAGAAATTCTGAAAAAGCTGCCAGATGCCTCAAGAGGAGCTTTCTTTGCCCTGATGGCCAACTCTTGTCCTCCACTTCAGCAGCCTTTGAAGCCTTTTCAATGTGGGAGAAAACCAGTCTGTTCAAACACAGCAGTATTTCACATCACTAGTGTCTCTCTTCAGACTGAAACGACATTTAGCCAGTCGCTGGGTTTTACTCCTAGTGCTCAGCAGAAAGTTCTACATGGTCTTGACTTGCCTGGGCCCAGGAAGGGGGTGGCGGACAGGAATGTGTGGAATTGAAGGCTGGAAAGAATATGCTTGTGGAGCAGCATATTCTCCTGTTCTGAACAGTTATCTAAATGAAAGTGATTTCCCAGGACATGTGGCTCTGCACATGATCTAGAACAAATAGCAGAGGATTAATTTTTGTTTCAGAAGTGAAGGATTTAGCTAAGTCTAGGGGAGATGCTGTGCGGGGGGGCGCCGGGGGTAGCATTCCACTCTGCAAAGCACTTTCTGCTCAGAATTAGCATTCAGGCAATTAAATAGCTCAGCTGGCTGGGCAGGCTTAGCTCTGAGCACTCACCAAAGGTATGGGGGGAGAAAACGTGTTAGAAACTTCCTGGCTTATCTGTCTTAATCTCTGTGTTGTGTCTTCTGCAAAATTCAGTGTCTGTAATGCAAGCCATGCAATTTGGACTCGGAATGTTGTTGATTACATATAGTATTTAAAAAGTAGCATTAAGTTAGGCAAAGCAGTTGTAATTAACGGATTGTTTTCTAAGCAAGTGCTGATTTATTCTTTTAAATAGTATGTAATTAGTGTACTAATGTCTTCCTTTTTCTCCTTTCTCCTCCCTCCCCCCATGTAACTTGGGAAGCAAATTCTTATTGAAGTATGATGATTGACCTTTCATGTTATTTATCAAAATAATTACCTCAAACTTACTTTCAAATCTTATTAAAACACAATGATAGTTCACACAGGGGAAATTGGCTGCTTTGAGCACCTCAGACAAGTTTTGATTTTGAGCCAAGCTCCTCAGTCACCTTTTCCAGTGCTAATGAGTTTCACTTATTTACATTTTACTTGGAAGAGTCAAGGCTTTAGAAGACATTTGCACAGCACAGTGCAATTCTTAACTATTCAATGCCCTTGAAATACATGTTGCTCAGAATCACGAACTTGTCAGTCAGCAGTAATTAAATCCTGGGATGATTTTTTTAAGATTGGGAAAAACATGTGGTTGTATTTTATCTTTTTAGTATTTGTAACAGTTCATTTTGAGTTTCTGCTGAAGATTTAGTTTACCATCCAAAAATTTTGACAGATACCCACTGAAGTTTCTTGATTTATTTAAATAAGGCATTTTAAATGAGTGTTTTCAAAAATACAAATGCTTTGTTTCCAGTCGAATGTGGAGGTAGGAAAGGAGGTTAGTGAAACCAGCACATTAATGTTATTAAATAATCTCTGCTGTGTGGTCCTGTCTCCTGCTGGCTTCCAAAGCACTGCAGGCAAATTGCAGGGCAAGTTGTGGATGGTTACACAGTTTATACCAAAATCAGTTTTCATAAATAGTGGCTATTACCAAGTTTTATGTAAAACGATCTTGTTCCCCTGCATCTCAACCATTACTTCTTAGCTGTGACTAAGAGACTGTCAAATGTCTGTTCGTCTGACTTCCACTTCTTGGCATTTAGCATTTAAATCAATTACTGTTATTTTTTGCTGAACTAGTGAAAGTCCTTCAAAATATCCCTGGCAGTGTGTGTGTGACTTCTTTATATTTCCATGTGTTGTGAAAGATGAAGATGAGAGAGGAGCCTCACTTGTTTTTAAATAAAATTATTTCTGAATATTTGAAAAGAGGGCGACTCTGTAAACTTTGCTTTATTTGTTTCTGCAGGAACATCGCATATCCACCAAGAACTTGGAGCATGGCCATGAGTAATGCCAGTGACTCTGTGGTTCTGAGCAATGGCAGCATCTTGTCAAATGCTAAGGGCCCAGGTATTGTGGCGGTTAATGATGGAGACACCACCATCCAACAACTCTCATCCAAGGAAACACCAAGAACAAAAGCGAGTCCAAATGGCTGCCTGCAACTTAATGGTACAATCAAACCATCTTTTCTGCCTTTAGACAACCAAAGAACTCAGCAGATGTTAGCACAATGCTGCCACCCTTGTCCATACCATCATTCTTTAAGTAGCCATAATAACAAACAAGAATGTCATTCAGTGGTTGGCAGCTCAGCACCATCTCCTATGACTACGTGCTGCATGCAGCCACATACTGAGTATTCAGCATCTATTTGCCAAAAACACGCCCCCATATATCAACCTGCCTGCTGTCTGCAGCCCTCCCCGTCCTTCTGCCTTCACCATCAGTGGCCTGACCATTTTCAGCATCAGCCTGTGCAGCAGCATATAGCCAGGATAAGGTAAGCAGATTCCAGTATTTTTTAGGCTTTTGTTTGTTCTTCCCCAGAAGAAACAAAGCTGGGATATTATTTTTGCTGGGCTACATGAATATTCCTTAAGCAAATTAGTTCTTTCTGGGAGAAGGCGGCTGTTTTTTCTTCTTCTGATGAATGAGCCTGTTTGAAAGCTCATTAACTCTTTTACAAGACACAGTACACAGCTATATTATGCGAAACTAAACAATACAGAGATGGCTAAGAAAAACGCTGGTACGTCTACGTGGTCTAATCAACCCTCTAAGTCCGCACAAACGTGTGCTGAAAAATACTTTAAACTATTCTGTTCATAAGTGTTCTGGGTGGCGGTGGGACTTTTTGTCAGGTCAGCTGGGTCAGTGCATGTGTTTGCCAAACCTCAAAGTTCTGATTGAATTGAGAAAACTTAGAGTGTTCCAAGATTTAATGCTGTTTTCTGGTGTGTACAAACTTGCATCTTGGTATTTGTTGGCTTTAGAGTGCCAGTGACTGTAGTCAGAGCTACAAGATGCAACAGTGACAAGGAAAAACCTTGTACAGCCTGCTCCTCCTGGGCAAAATCAGTCAGTCCAAGAGGCACTTTCTAAAAAAATAAAATTCCTTCTTGCATTAAGACATTTCTTTATAAGCTTTTATGCGAAGTTGATTTTCTGAGTTGCAGTTGGGCCAATCTTGGATTAATTTTCATTGGGTTTATAAAGTACACCCTTTTCCGTGTTGGCCAACGTCTGCATCCTTGCTCAAAACTTTTGAGCTTCAAGTATTTCTTGGTCAGTTATAACAATTTGTTTTTGGTGAAATGTATGAAGTAATTTCAAACTTCCTAGAGTCTGTCAGACCAGGACAGATATGTAATGTGGAAAAAGTCAAACTTGAGTGAAGATTTTTACCTGAAGTTTAAAGCAGAAGAAAATAAGGATAATAATACAAAGTGCAAATCAGTTTTCCATGCCAGATATTTTTCTTACAAATGGAAAAGATCTTAGTTGTTGGAACTGCTTATGGTCAGGCATGTTTTTTCCACCCCATGCTTGTGTAAATGTTAAGTAAAGATGAAAACTTTCATATGCAAAGGTATGCAGGGGATTGAGCCATTGCAGAATCACTCATACTTTTCAAACTGTCAGAACAAGTTCACTAATTTCACTGGTTTTCTCCCTGCATAGGACTGTTAAATTTCATCTGCATTTCGTAGTATTGAGGAAGGAAAAAAATGTGATCCTTAACCTGGGTTTCTGTTCTTAGTGTAGAAAACAGAACAGTGAAAAGTTCTTCCAGAAAAGGTAAAATAATGTTTTCCATGCACTTCACAAAGACTTTGAATGGCTCTGATTAGGATCTTGTACCAACCAAATGGATTTTTTTCATCTTGCATTTCCTCATCATGATATACATGTGTACATAAATGCAGATAAATTATAAATAATTATTTACTGCAAATACGTGTCTTACTGTTAGCAATCAAAATAAGGGTGCAGTCTCACCGGTAAAACACCTTTACTTACTCAAGGGTACGCATTAGCATACTCTGCATATCCCCACAATCAAGTGGTTACTGTTTCATTTTTGGACTTGCTTCTGGCTAAGACAACTGAATTTTCTCAGCAAGAAGATACTTGCAAGAATGCCTCATAGGTCAGCATATCAAATGAGTCCATCTTCTAAAAGATACCTAGCTTCCTGTCTGCTGTTCTTTTAGCTCTAAATAGGTGGTAAAAAGGACTCGAGTCCCCTGCCCCGTTGAGTGAGCTGGACTTCTTGTATCAACATTTAACCCCTTAAGCTGGTTGTGGCTACATTAATGGACAGTGTATGACTATCTTGCCAGTCTTACCAGCATGGAGACTTTTCCTTCGGAATAGTCTACATGGTCTGTCTAAGAGTTTCCTGTTGAGTTGTCAATTAGCTTTGTCGTACTGTGAGGCAATTGTCAATGAAAATGCATCAATAGATATTAAAAGCAGGGACCAACTAGGTGCAGCCATGCAGGGGGACGGATGTGTGCTCAGGACGAAGGAGACTGTCTAACTGCTAATGACTGTGCAGTTCGAAAGAGAATAGGCGATAAATGTGTATTCATTTTTTACATGTTCAGATAACTTTCTGTACACAGAAGAGAAACACTTAGGTGTGTGGTATTTTTACGTGATCTTTGTTCCATGCTATAGTTTTATTACATTTTGAGCCTGTAGTCTGCACAACAGCTTCTTCTCCTGATATTTTTCTTACAAGACTAATTGGAAATCATCCAGCTTTATAACATATGTGAGTTTTAAAACAGTTACTTAAAATGCGGGTTCTCATATGATACCTTAATTAAATCCAGCGCAGAGTCAAACCAGCTTCCACTTTGGTTCTTCATATTTATTTAAAAATGCATTTTAATATTGTTACAATCTTAAGTTTAAAGGGGCAGAAAAAGGTGTGATTAAATAGAGAGGGGTGAGCACTTTTTGCAGACTTTAATGCTTGCAGCTCTGGGCAGGTAACCAGTTGCTTCAGCATGACAGGTTTTGTCAGGTTCTGAAGCCCAAGGCTTAACGTTTGTCAGTGACCTAATATTAAAGGAATGTCGCTCTGGTGTATCACTGCAGGTTGGAGTGTGTAAAGAAGACAGATGGAAGTAATGCCACACTTGTCCTATTCTCTGGGTGGATAGAATGGATCCGAAGCTGGCTGGATCTGGAATTGTATAGTGTGCTCAGCTTTGAAATTTAAAATAAGTTATGTGAAGATAGTGTTTATACACTGTTATGTGAATGTCTGGGCAGCCAGCAATGTTTATTAGGTAGGATGGTGAAAAAGGCCTGTAGCATAAAACACACATTTTTAGTGGCTAGAGGTATACAACATGGATATGGTAAAAAATTGTATGTAGAAGTAGGTAGAATAGGTCTGTAGTTGGTTAAAATGATTCTGATGATTTTTAGATATTTTTCTGAGGTTGGAAGGTCTCAAGCAAAGCTTTTTTGCGTTGTTGCATTGCACGTATTTAGGATGCAGTTCAATCAATGATGTTCATAGTTGTTTTTTTTTTAGTGGGCAAAGTACCTTGACTGTACAGGCACTGGGAAAGTTCAGCTGTCTGTCCGTGTCAGGATGCAATTATGTAGGGACTGGATTTGTTTTCTGAAAACAGGTTCTGAAATTTGTTTTCACCTATTTGCAGCATGGGTGATTAGTTCTTTTCAGGTACTATTGGAAGATCTTTTTCCACCCTACCCTATTGGAGGATTCATGCTGAAGTAACCCATTTTGTCTGAATACACTTATGTATCTCAAGAAAGCTCTAGGGCTTAGAGCCACTGGAAGGCATGTAGTTCTTGCCCTTCCTTTGCTCCCATCTGCTTCTGTAATTATCAGCAACCCTCTCCAAGTACAGAGTTGAAGTAAGGAAGAAGCACCAAGTAAAGTCAGTAATCTGAAGTGGACGAATCATAGACTGATGGTTAACAACTGGAAGCACCGAGTTAGGAGTCACTAGGGAGGATTAAAATTATGGAGCCCAACAGCATGGTTGATGGCATGAAAGGAGGATGAAATAGATAGTGAAGGTATAGATAATACATAGTGTTTGTAGAACAAAACACTATGACAAATCTAAAACCAAGAAACTCTTAAAATCATTCTTGGTGTTTTTGAAAATCTGTTGTCTTTATTGGAACTGGTGCATGTAAATAGGAGCAAACTGGGAAGCACGTGCAGAGATCACTTTTGTAGAACCATATAGTTTTGTAAGTTGTCTTAGTAGCTGTGCTCTGCTACTAGACTGAGTGACTTCTCTCAGGCTTGCTTGCACCTTTTAATGTAAAAACAGCAGTTAAAAGCTACCTGTGTCTTTGCACTTTCTACCACCAGCTCTTTTCAAACTTCTTAGGTTATAGCTTTATAAAGCTCTAAGGTCTGTGGACTCAGAGACAAAAGGCAGGGGAGAAAGAGATCAGGAAGCCACAAAAGAACAGTGATAGTGCAGATAAGGATACTGCTAGAAATTGCCAGTGTGTGCAGTGCTTGCATTTTAGCAGCATTGAACCAATAAATTTGTGATGTAAGGTCATAGGCTGGACTTGATCTCAGTGGTCTTTTCCAGCCTTAATAATTCTGTGATTCTGTACAAGAACTCAGAGAAGACATGTTCTGTATCACCTTCCATTATTTACATTTCGAGACAATACTGTCAGTGCCTTTGGCTGAAGTAAAGAATTTAAAAGAAGTCAGAGAAGTCAAAAGAATTGAAAAGAATCTCAATTATCTGAAGTAGAAAAAGACAGGGTAAAAGGAGGTGTGGGATGATCTCTCCATGGTCATGCAGTCACCTCAAGCTGGAACATAAAAACAAAATCAACATGAAGCCTCATAGAATCATTAGCTCACCTAAAACGTTATGAAGTTTGGGATACAGGTAAATTGTTCCTCATCTTTCACCAGCTTGGTTAATTTACTGGATTCAAAGCTTTCGTTTGCTAGACAAAATACATTCTAAGCAAACAAAAAATGTAGTACTTCTGAGCCAGGAAGCTGGCTAGCGTTAATACCCACAGACTTATTGTAAGTCTTCCTTTCAGTTAGATTTAAGCCTTCTTTTAGACTGTTTTGGCGTTGCAGATTTATGTGACGATTCTGGGTTCTGCTCTATCTCAGAGAGTTCTGTGCCACACACGGTTTAAACAGTATTGCAGATATGCCTGAATACGCACACTTCTAATTAATACTTTGAAAAGGATATAAAAATGAAAAAGTTGTGAAGTGAGAAAATAACATCATAGCTTCACCTTATCCATTTTATATTTTTCTTATAGTTACTTGGCATAAACACGAGAACCAGAAAGAAATAAAAAGCTCTTGGAGTGTTTTGTTGGGTTGTTGTTTTTTTTTTTTCCAAAGCAAGGGAATGTTTGCCAAATACCGATCTTAATAACAAGACTTTGTTATGAAACAGCCCCTGCTTTATTCCAGGAAAAGGATAATTGTTATCTGGTACATTCTGCATGGCCTGCAGAGCTGATTATATGTATACATGTATATACAATTTTTTCAGATACTCTTGTTTCAGCAACATTAACTGTTTCTAAGAACTCCTACATTGACTTTTTAGACAAAGTATTTTCCACCTGTCTAAGCATTTTCCATCTTGAGAGTTGGTAGCTTCTGCTGCATTTGATGCATTAAAAGATACTTCTTGCTTTTTGTATGAAATGTGTACTGATGGCTTTTATAGAAGATCCAGCTCGTATGCTGTGTTATAAATTAATAAAATAATAAAGATATTTACTTCCCCTGGGAAGATTAAAAGTAGATTATTGAAAAAGTAAAATCCTTTGTCAGATTTTTGATGGTTGTTTCTGAAACTTTCTATCAACCTTTTGAAACTGAAAGGCAACAACTGTTAAGGTTGCAAATATCTTGATTCATGCTATGGATTTTGAGTTCCTGTGTGTTGGTGATTTGTATAGAAACAATATGAATTCTGGCTGTGTTCTCAGTTAAGCCATTTATGCCATGGTCAAACAGGGAATTTTTGTCCAGTGGCTTCCCAGAATGAAGAGGTTGCAGGCACATGGGAGCCACAAACTAGATGGTCCCTTTCATGTTGCATCATTAACAGCCCAGTGGCACATTTAGGGATTTTAATGTAGTTGAGGAAGGGAAGGGGAATGTGTCACAGTCTCATGCATCCCTCTTAATCTGAGTCCAAATGTGGGATTCTCTGTTGTGCACATGTGGGGGAAGATCTTTCCTGTGACCAAACAAATGAACTGGCTCTTTTTCTTGGAAATAATTTTTATGACAGTCTGTAACTTGAGCTGTACTCTCAGTTTTGCTCATTTTAATCATTTTTGCTCTCAGGTTACATTATCCGTGAGTGCGATATCTTTAGATGTTTATTCTGGTTTTACTATTTCAATGTCTGTTCCCATGATAAGTACTGTGCATTGTTAGCTCTGCAGCATGCTACACTTTCTGCTAGGCTTGCACAGAGCTGAGAGCAAAGGGCTGACACAGAGACCCCAGAATACAAATTAAAAAATGCCATTTGTAAGTCAAAGACTAGCCAAATTGAAAATCACATGCCTAGAAAAATACTAAGAGCAGTTAAACTCTCATTGATTAGGCACTCAGGGGATTTTGCGGGTTTTTAATTGTACTCATTAAACGTTAGTATTTGTCAAGCCCTCAGCTTGCCTTGAAGCGAGCATTTTTGCAGTAGTGAAAAGAGACTTGGAACGTTCCTTCACTGGTCTGAGTGCAGTGAGTACCAGCCTGGCCCTATTTTGACCTTTAGTCTCTGCCACTTACAAGCTCCAGGTTCCATGTGTGCATGAAGATGAATTTCCTGTGCCCTGTGTCCCTCACCTTTCCTTGAACAACAGAAGAGCTAGTACTTAACTGGCAATCTGCTGGACCTTTGAACTGCAGCCTTCAGAAGGCATAAAGCTGATAATGTGAGGGAAATGGTAAAAAAACATGGCTCCTTTCTTTTGTACTAAATTGACTGGAAAACCAGCATCAGCTGTCTGCATTCAGGACTAACCACTGTGGTTTTGAAATGACTTTTTAAAACCCAGCATTTGCGTACATGTATTTAAAAAAAAAACAACTCGTGGCTGAACAGCCAAAGTATGACAGTTTGCTTGGGATGTTTTGACTGCGTGAAGTTTTTCTTACGCACTTTTCAACCTTATCACTGTCTACTGTTAAATGTGAAACAAGGCAACACTGCACAACTAAGAGCAAAAGTCTAAACTAAACACAGCCGGTGCCCAGATTTTCAGCCCTTCTACACACATTTGGGTACTCTTACTTCTTAAAACTTAGTTTTCTTTATAATGGGGAATGAGGAACATTGACTTTGGAAAGGTTGCCATAAGTGTCTCTAGCTCCTTCCAGAATTACTTGTCCTTTCTCTCTGGTGGTATGTCAGTGTTGTCTTAATCTCATAGTGGTAATCAGCATGCATGCTTTTAAACCAGATGGTGCCTGAGCATACTGAAGAGTAAACAAAGATTGTTGTGCCATTTCTGCACAGGGTGTCCACTGAATAAAGAAAACTTTAAAGTCTTGGGTACCCATGCACAATAGAAATGAAGCGGTGTCACTAAGAGATCAGTACAGGTGAGGAAAGCTACAGATGGAAATCGCGATCATTTTTCAGAAGGCCCTCAAATTGGGAGTTGTTGGTTGGTTTTGTTTATAAAATTATGAATAGAACTTTCTGGCCTAGAAGAGCTCCCAGGCATTGTTTCTCCCACTTTTCCAGTATTTTCTGTGATGTTAGTGAGATACCTTTCAGCAAAATTCTTGTACTACATTTCCAGTTCATTCAGTCAGATGGATGAACTTTCGCTGACATTTTTTCTGAACTGTTTTCATTATATTAAATCCGTTTTATAGCTGTTTAATCTTACAGCGGATTTTTTTGGAGTCTTAGCTGCAATATTGAAAATCTTTAAATGGTCAGTAAATATTCTCGTTTATGCTTCCTTCTTACTGAACAAACAAATCTAATCTCAAGAGGTACAGAAAGTGATGCAGCATTAGATGTATATATATAGGTTTTTATCCGCGTCAGCATAAGCTAAAGAACCTTCTTTGTGTAATTGGTTACTATATCCATTTAAACCTTTCACTTGTGTTGACTATACACTTGTTTTGTATCATTTAAAAGAAGTGATTACGTACAGAGACATTGAAGCAGCAGCTGAACAGCCTGAAATGTATGTTTGAAGTTAAATACTACGCTAAATTTAGAACACTGTTGTTTAAGTGACAGTATTTTTTTTCTGAAAGAGATTAAATATGTAGGAAGATAAGAACTAATATTTGTCCCCATAGTCAGTCTGATAATGAGGAGAAACTGTAAGGGCCTGTAGTTTATCTTCAAAAAAGGTTTGTGGTCAAAGAAAGTTTTTTGAGAGCAAAAACCAGATGCCCTGGTGACTTACGCTGACAAATTCTTACATCTGCACAGGAAGGAAGGCTGAAGCATGTACCAGTTTTAGCGTGATATATGACAGCCTGAAGTCTCCCAGCTCCAGAGTCACTTACAGATGCTTAGTGTCAGTCATTAATGCCTACAAGAATGTGAATTTCAGCCTTTGTGCAGGAATGCCTTGATACAAATAGCTGCTCTTGTACATCTCTTTCATTCTCTTTGGTATCATGGGATGGAGTTTTTCTTGTGTGTATGTTGTGATTTCTTGTCTGTCAGAGATATACAAGATGTGACCATGACCTTGCTTTGCTCTATTCAACTGGGAAGTGTAATAAAAACAACTTTGAAATAAAATATTTCTAAGGAAGGAACCTTTTGCCAGCAGAAATGCTGAAAACTACTCTAGCCATCATTTAAATCCCAGAACATATCTATTAATTTCCTTGTAATTACTAAGAAAAGGAAAAAAGACTAATGGTTTTAGACTTGTGAAGGATCTTGAAATAATATTAGTCTGCTCCAAATTAGCTGTTGGCTTGTGTTCAAATAATGATTCATGGTGGTATTTTACTAAGTCTTTTTATTGTCTTGAATACTTCAGAACTTTTTTTAACTTGCCAAACAGTGCTATATGTGGTCCTGCCCTTAGTGCTTTAGAAGTGAAAGGAATATAAGCGTATATAGCTTCAATTAAACCTTTTGAAGAGCATGCTTTAAATTCTGTGTAAGCTTGGCATTTACAGCTGGGACAATCCAACTTAAGCATGCTCAATGGCAATTTGAGATTGAGAAATATGTTTAAAAGTGGCTACACTTACCAGTTAAAAGCCTTGGGAAAGAAGAATGCAAGAGAAGTATTTGTAGGGTCTATGTTACTTGGCTCCTTCATATGTTGTCAGATTTTCCAAACGGAAAGATTTATTTCTTGTTCAAGGCAGGTGAAGCAGGCAGATGCTATTACAGAAAGGAGACAGCTTACCTGGCAGTTGATAATACGGAGTCAGTTGTTGAAGATGAAAGTGAGAAGACATTAGCAAAAATGAGAGTCTCAGGAACCTTAAACTGAACATTTTATGAGTAAATCCTGAGCTCCTGTGTGTATATGATCCATATGGAACAGCAAGGAAAAGGGGGGAGGGAAAAAAATGCAAACCACAAACCTGGAGAAGTGTTTGTAGGAGCATTTGAATTTTCAGTCATCTCTATGCTGTAAAATTGTGTATGTTTCAGTTTTTAACATCTAATGACTCACAATGGGATAGTGAGCTTATAAAAATAATCAAAATGCAAATGTAGAGGATGCCAGTATTATTGTCTTGACCTTTTTCCATCTTTGTTGACTTGATGGAAACGTCTTTTCCTGCTGCTTATTGGCATGAGCCAGAAGTTTGTGATTTGGAAATGTCAAAACCACCAGTAACTTTTTTCAAAATTGTTTAGTAAAGTTTAATATAATTTCATGGAAGAAAGATAGTGAACACAACCTGGGCTTAGGTAAGTATATTAGGTTTGCTGCTGTCATTGAATAAGTCTGATTGTAGCCAGTGTGCATGCTGTAGGTCAGTAATGTGTGCACTTCCATTTAATGCTAAATTTAAATCGGACGGAGAAAGAATCACTTGGATAATGATTTTATTATTTTTGACACCTTCCTTGCAGTTGCTTTCCTTACAGAAAGGCAATGTTAGTTGCTCATACTTGTTATGAATGTAGAGTAGATCCTCAGTCAGAACCGAGGTGGTAGAATGAATAGAAGAACAACAGAAAAGACCTATATGAAATTTTGAATCTCAACTACAAAAATGTGAACCTATTATCTATACAGATCTATCATCTACTATACAGTTGCCAAATAACATTGATTTTTGTCTCTCTACTACAAAGAATAAGAATAGTCTTAGCAGAAATAATTCATAAATACAAGGTTATGCAAAGCTGAAACATTGAGATTTTATGCTTCTTAATGAGATTAAATAGCATTTAGTTTCAGATCATTTCACCATGATAATTTAGAGATAAAAGAGAAAATCACTTTAGATTGTTCCTTGACACTTTGTGTAGGAGATAACAAGAAAATTCTTTGCATTTTTCTTGCTTTTAGTAAAACTTTAAAAAAGCACTTTATCTGAAAAGTGAATTATCTGTCATCTTCACAGTTTTCTTCTGCTGTGGGTTTTCCCATTCTTCCTTTACAGATGTGAATAAGTAATACTAAGTGCAGAAAAATACAGTGAACACTACTTGTTTAAAAATGTCTAGAGACTTCTTGATTAGAGTCAAGGAAAAGCCTACACCTCAAAAATTTAATTGGGAGGCTTGCAAAAGTTTTTTGGCAACTTAATCTGTTGGATTTGTTGTCAGAGTGATTGTTAGATGATAAAACACATAGGTGTTAGAACTTGATAGAGAGCAAAGCTAACTTGGTATTTAAGAGCAATTCAAATTGCTTTCTTGGGTCAGTGACATTGTGAAAACATAAGGTTTTCTTCCTGTGCCAGGATTTAGTTTGTGTTGGGTGTGCTAATGGAAGGTGTACAATACGATGCGTATCTCGTTCTATCCTGCAGGGATTTAGCTTATCCTTCAGTGTAATAATGACAAAAAGCTATGTTTTATCGCTCCTTGTAACCAGATCTACCAACAAAGGGAATAACTTCCCTCTGGCAAAGTAAAGCATCGAGGTTAAACACCTCATAATCCTTGGACAGAGTCGTCTTTATATTGATTTTTTTTTCCCCTCAGTAAGTACAGGTATATATTGTAGCTAAACATTTCTGACTCATGTGAATCTTTTAAGGGAAAGGCAAGAGTGCAAAATTACTTCTGCTGTTTGCTTCTTAATGCTTAATTTTTCTGTATTTAGATACCTGTGTGTTACAGGATGCTTCAGAGAGAAGATATGGTTTGTGTCCTAAGACTGCACTGTATCACAAATCATAGAATGGTTTCATTTGGAAGGGACCTCAGACATCATCTAGTTTCATGGGCAGGAACACCTCTCACCAGACCAGGTTGCCCAGCGCCCCATCCAACCTGACCTTGAGCCCTTACAGGGAGGGGGCATCCACAGCCTCCCTGGGCAATCTGTTCAGTGCCTGAGCATCCTCATAGAATAGAATCATAGAATCATTACGGATTGGAAGGGACCTCTAAAGATCATCTAGTCCAATCCGCCTGCAACAGCAGCATTACCTAAACAAAGTCACACAGGAACCTATCCAGTCGGGTCTTGAATATCGCCAGTGAGGGAGACTCTACAACCTTCCTGGACAGCCTGTTCCAGTGCTCTGTCACCCTCACTGTGAAGTTGTTCCTTCTCATAGTGAGCAACTTCTTCCTAAGATCTAATCTGTATGTACCTCCTTCTGGCTTGAAGCCATACCCCCTTGTCTTATCACTACAGACCCTTGTAAAAAGTCCCTCTACTGCTTTCCTGTCAATCTGATTCACGTACTGGAAGGCTGCTATCAGATTCCCTTGGAGTCTTCTCCTTTCTAGGCTGAACAACAACAAATCTCTCAGCCTGTCTTTATAGGAGAGGTGCTTCAGCATTTTGATCATCCTTGCAGCCCTCCTTTGGAGTCACTAACAGTTCCATGTCCTCCTTTTATTGGGGCCTCCAGAAGTGGACACAGTACTCCAGCTGAGGTCTCACAAGAGTAGAACAGAGGGAGAGAATCATATCCATTGGTGATGCTTCTTTTGATGAAAACCTGAACAAGGAAAGAAGAATTAAAATAATGTTGAAACAGTCAGTGTTTGTTCGTACTGCCAGAAACTGAAGGTGTTACAGACCTTCTACAGTGTCTACAGTTTTCATTTATTCTAGACCCCATTGTGCAGGAGCAGTTGTTACGATCGCTTCTGCTGCGGTGTTATCTGCAATACTACTGGTGTAACAGCTACTTTGATAGATGGCTGTAAGCTGGACATTGATTTTCAGAATGTATGTGGCTTGATACCAAACTTAAGGAGACCAGCCACCCAACCAGTTAGTTTTCTTTGAATGATTGTTTGGAAAATTGGGCTTTTCCTGTTGTCACATTTCTGTCAGGGACCATTTCCATGGTTTGAACCCTGCTTTTAGTTGTGTCACAGTGATGTGAAATAAATCATACATCAAATATTTAGCCAGGGTGATATTCAGGAACTTAAAATGTTTCAGGAAGGTATTGTTAGGGTAAGTTATATGTTTGGAATGCGTTGACGCTTTTTAACTGACTTTTAAAACAAAGTTAGTGTCAGTGTAGGCAGGAACGCATCTGTTCAAAATCGTATTAGTATCTCTTAACCTTTTAGGTTCTTAATGAGTAGTAACGTTTTTTAAAATCCTAGTTACTTCACAACAGATAGAAAAATAGCTTCAAATTACACTTCAAAACACATCTGTTTTCATAGTTTATTTATTGGCTACTTTCTGCAGGGTTTCTTGCTTTCCCCCCAGGATGCAGCTAGCATTGATTTCTTGTGGTGTGAGGCAAAAGGGGTTACTGATTCCTTTCTCACAACTGAGGTTTGTGAAGAATGTCTTGTAATATCTAGATAATTTTATTGTCATCTGACGCATTCACATCTTTTCCTCTGAAATGCATTCGATTAATGAGGCAAATACATTGCAGAAACATCATCTTATCACTGTTAAGTACATTTTGAGCACTCCAGTGCTGAAGAATATCTTCACAAAACATTGCTTTGTGCCAACATTGTGTGTAAGGTACGGGTGACACAAAGGTTGTAGAACTAGATTTAATAATACTTAAGATTTCCGAAAGCTCGATTTCTATTGTGATTCTTGAACTTGGGACCCAGCTCCCCTTATCAGTTACACCCACCCCAATCTATTTTAGGAGAAAACTCATTCAGTGCTGTAACTGAAAGGAAATTTTTACTTCTCTGAGAACCTGAAGGCAGGAAGTGGCTGTGCTTATTTAGGGTAGAGAGGTGGCTATTAGAGTTGGCAGAGTCCAGTCCAAGCCGGTGCCCTGATCCATCCTCCTGATATGCTTGTTATTTCCTGCAAAAAGCTTACAGGTACTGGGGCAACACTTCTTAAAAACACTCCTCACTTTCACAGTGTTGCATAGAAGTATGTTGGTCAAACAAACACACTTCATGTTGACCAATGTCTAGGGGTTTTAAACCAATTTATCTTTATTTTTACATGGTTCCTAATTGTATGACGGAGAGTCAAAACTCATCGTTAAGGAGTGGTGAAGCACAAGGCTTGAGTCTTGGCAGGAAATAGTGGCAGAACAGAGCCTGTCCTTCTCTTCCCCCTTCCCTTCTCCTCCCTTGGCACACAGTATTAGATGTTAATCAGTGACTGTAATTTACGCAATAACTTGGTTGTGCTAGTTGCATCACAAGCAACTGTGATTGTCCCCTTCTACTATCAACCTTGTGAGAACTAAGTATTGAAGTAATTTGATACACAGATCAGCTTGGCTTTTATCCCAGCAAAATAATGGAATTCACCATTTCTTTCTCATGAAAACTGATGAGGATTTTTTTTCCGTTTGGCTAGACTTTGTGTGGAGGTCAGTGGTGTTACTGAAACTGGCTAAAGGGAAGTATAATGCTTCAAAAATTAGATACAGCAGTGTTAATTAAGTGGCAAAGATCTGGTTTTGCCATGCATTTCTGCATTTTAGAGCATAACTAAAGAATTTTTAGGCATCGTTTTCTGGGATAACTTTTCCTATTGACCAGTATAATAGAGTCGTCACAACAGCTGCAAGGGATTGGTTACACTGCTGGAATTCACCGGGTGCACACAGGTTTTTTAACGCATGCTTTTGGAAACAAAACAGTTTGATAGCAGGTGCGACCTTTAACCTTCACTAACTTTGAAGAACTTAATCATCATCGTTTGTTCAGCCCTGTGAATATATTTTGCAGGTGGAGGAAACAGAGGGAAATGCAGTTTAGTTTTGGTGGAAAGAGGGGAGGATGCGGAATGGTGATGTTGGTATTTTTATGCCTTCTGTTAGTTAGGCAAAATTAATTGTTGAAAGTTCATGTTGAAATTTTCATGTTCAGTTTTAAAAGTTCCATGTTCTATTAGGAAATCCTGTCTGGTTTGCCATGTAGTTGCAGAGATGCAATTGAAAGACAGAGTAAGGCTTGGAGAGAGACACTCAAAACATGCCCATGCAGAAAGGAACAAGAAGAAACACTGAGAAAGTGCCTACTTCTTCCCTGGAGTGTTACTAATTCCCAACAAATGTTTGTCTTACCAGCTTTTTGAGGGCCTCAGGTGAGGCTCTGTGCCTCACTGTCTGAGCAAACCCTTGTATTTTTTCTGGGAGTGCTCAGTGCTGTGCATATGGCCCTCTGGAAGAACCAGCTAACCTTCTGTAAAATCACGGAGATCATGGTAATGACTGTAAAGCAACAGTATGTGCTGATGTGGACATCAGTGCCGCAGCCTGTGCAGAGGAAAACATTGCCTCTATGGAATGAATTGTAAGCTGAAGCACCTGCTTATTTGTTCAACCTTGTAGGTTAACTGTGTTATAAAAGTGGGTACTACAATGGACAGAGTCTTGGATGGTACCAATAAGTTGTAATAGTATTGTAGCTCATGGTTGGGTCTGTTATGACACAGATGAAAATGGGACTTGCTTTCACAAGTGACTTGAGCATGTAAGGAAATTTAGTCTTTACAAGCAAAAGCTAGAAATGTGTGGTTGTGGCTCTGGTTGGAAGGGAACTCAGAGATCATCTAGTTCCAACCCCTCTGCCAAGGCCCGGAACACCTCTCACTAGACCATTCCATAAAGGGACTTCTCCATTTAAACATCATTCTTCCTACACAGTCCTATTACTACTAACTTCAGATTTGAGTATCTGAATATCACATATATAGTGTGATCTTACTCTGCAGTATGTAGTTTATTATTTCCTAGTCTAGCCTGAGGTTATTTTTATGGCTGAGTCTGTACGTAGGATGGTGACCAGTACACCCAGCCTGACATAACTTCTTTTCAGCGTCAGGAACCTTAGTGTTGCAAAGGCGTTTCAGAGCTCAGTTTGTTTGGGTTTCTGTACAGTTTGGCTGCTGACCAGTCTCCTGTTCTTGTTGTGCTAAGTTCTTTGCATCAGGTTTAAAATTACATCCAGCAACTCTGAAAGTCAAGTCTGTGCATCTTGCACTGCAGTCTGAACATTGGTGACATTTTATAAATTTAATCTTAATGTTTGTGTCTGGATTTCACAGAAAGTTCTTGTCTGTACATAGCCTTAATCCTTGTGTTATTGCAACTGCAGAATGGTCATTCTGCTTTTCTCCTCCTTTTCTCCAGCTTGCTTATGGCTTCAAGAAGCCATTTTTACTACTATGTAGTACCTACGGGCATGTCGCAGTTGGCAGCTCTACTACTTCATTGAGTTGCAGTGTTTCCAGACAACAGTGAATTACAGCTGATAGAAATATGCTTTTATACAATCCTTACTTTTTACAACAGTTACAATGGCTTTTATTATTTTTGATGAAATAAATATAATAGCTTTATATTTCTTGATGGAATGTTCCATCATAGTTATATTTATGAGCTATATTACTTGAGACACACTATTAATGAAGAAGAATAAAAGAGGGCTTAGCATCAATGTTTAGCTTTGCTAGTTTAATTTATTCTTCCATCCTGTCTGCCAAGGAAAAGGGTAATAGGAACAGTCGCATTAATATTCATCCACACTGTTGATTATAGCCCAGGGGCATTGTAGAGTCTCCTCTGGAGACATTTAAAGCCCACCTGAGTATGTTCCTGTGCAACTCAGTGTAGGTGATCCTGTTCTGGCAGTAGGATCGGACTAGATGATCTTTCGAGTCTGAAGTGGCCTGTTACTGTGTTAAGAGCTGTTTTGCATCAGATGGCACTTTTTGGTTGGTGTAACAGAACATTGTGTTTGAGGTTCAGTTTTATGTGGAGGACTTCCTCTTTCCCTATACAGTTGCTCAGAAATCTAAGAGGTGCTCACACCTAGTATGGGCTTGGTTGCAGTTGCCTTGACATGGTTGTGCCAGAACATTTTGATTCTACTGAGCTAGAAAAGCCGTTGAAATAGTAATCCACCAAATCAGCTGCATCAAATTCCACTTTTGGAAACACAACTGTATTTGTAGCTGTATGTATGTGTTCTGTGAATTAGCTGTTTTCAGAAACTCAATTGAATATGAGTATATGCCTTTTTATTTGCTTATCTGTGAATGGGAAGAATTCAACAAATTGGCACATGGATGTATATTTCATATCTTTTCAGTGATCTTTTTGTTTCTTCCTTCCAGGCCAGCCAGACCATTCAAGTTACCAAAAAGGTAAAGTATAATATATATGAAGTTTGCAGAACCACAAAAGCAGTAAATAAGATGATGGCAACAGTGTTCTTCATTCAACCCAAGAGTAAGGAACATTCAAAAAAAGAGCAGGCGCTCAAAGAAAGTTTATTTATGCAGTAACATCAGCAAGGTCAAACAACATTCAGATTCATTGATAAACAATGATTACAGTGGTCATTTATGCAATGTTTCATGTGTTTTGCTTTTCACAGAGACAACAAAAGGTAACTAAACTCATTTTATGACTTTTTAGCAGGTGAAAGGTAAAATAACTTCTGTTCATTTAGCCAAGTCCAGTGGATTGGGATCAAGGCTGACTGCAGGCGACTTGGTCAGAGCTTGAATGAGGCTCAGGCCAATAAAAGTCATGGAGTGGTTAGGCTTGTATTCATGTTCTAGCCCAGGGTCAAACTTGCTTACCTGAATTCCAATATGTGAAATGAGGAACAGGGCACATTTGGAGGTGTAAACAAACAATGTTTTTTCNCTTGCTTACCTGAATTCCAATATGTGAAATGAGGAACAGGACACATTTGGAGGTGTAAACAAACACTTAATGTTTTTTTACTAAGGTGATAAATACTTCACCTAGGACAGAGTTTCTTCTACAGCTGGTGACTGAAGAATATAAGCAATTTAAAAGCTGGTTAGCTGAGACTGGAAGTGTAAAGACAGTGTGTCAGAGTGGCAAATCTGGCACTGCTGATGAATAGGAAAATCTTTAGGGTATAATGTTTATGACTGAGTGAATGTCTATAATAGCTAGTCAGTCTGGCATAGTGTTTATGAAAAGATTTGGTCCTCAAATAGGAAAATTCTATTAAGTCATTTACTTCCTTTCTTTTCTACTTTGTACAATTACTCATTTGGCAAGCTGCCCCTTTGTGATTCAGTTTGCTTTTCAGGCTTTTGCTAATTAACCTCTTGTTTGAGAACGTGTAGGAATTATTCCACATTTACCTAATGGGAAATTGAGATACACCCTGTGCTTTGGACTTCCTCAGTCCTTAAGGCTGTATGTAGACCCTTCCACAGGGTATACAAAATAAGCAATGAGCTCACTCTCTGGTCTTGATCTTGCTGTTAGAAAACTGGAAAGTTGTTGCTGGAGTGAATTATTTTCTGGCCGTTTTCTGTCAATGTTTTTCTGTCAATTGTGCAATTAAATATTTTGTGAAAATTGGGACTCTGAGTTAAAATCCAAAGATCTGTGTTATACTGGCAGACTACAGAGTGCTGATCAGTTTATGTACCATGTCACAACTCCCTTGCACCTCTGAATTTACAGCAAATTTCATGATTCATTAGTAAAAAGTGTTTGAGTAAATCTTTTTTAATCAATGCTTTAAAACAAGGGAAGTGCTTTGGGATTCTAATTTTAAATGAACTTTTCTCTTTCATATTTTTCTTTTTAAAGTTTTGAAAGAAGAAACTGCAATGCTTTCTATCATTAAATTTTTAACAAAGCATCTATTTTCTAGGGGTACCCAACTACAACAAACATTAATGAAAAAATATTTATGTAAAAAACTGTTTAATCTTAAACGACAGGTTTTGGTTCAGATATGGGGAGGCTTTTTTGCATTTCTTGTGTAGAAGCATTTAATGTTAATTATTGCTACTTAAACACTGAACATGTTACAGCAGGAATTCCTATTTCAGTAGCCCATAATTAATTGTCTCTGTAGCAGTACAAAGAAAATGCAAGATTAAGCCTACATTTCTGTCAGAATCCTGAGTAAAAATAATAGTCTAATATTGAAAGGCAAGGGGTGAGCAAGTGTGCTGTTGTTTTGTTTCTTCTAAAGAAAAGCTCCAACAGTGTTAGATTGGACATCAGGAAAAAATTCTTCACGGAAAGAGTGGTCAGACACTGGAATGGGCTGCCCAGGGTGGTGGTTGAATCACCATCCCTGGTTGAGTTTAAAAGACGCTTAAATGCAGTGTTGGGGGATATGGTTTCGGGCTGAACTTGAAGAGTAGGGTTGATGGTTGGACTCGATGATCCCAAGGGTCTTTTCCAATCTAAATGATTCTGTGATTCTATGAAAAAAAAAAAAAAGTTATAGAAAAAACCTGTCTCCAAATGCTTTCCACTCATTTATGATTTGTGATAGCCAGCTTAATTTCCTAAAAGTATAACAAATAAAACAGTTTTGTGTTTCAACACTCTCTATAACTTCTATTTCAGTAGC
The DNA here is from genome assembly GCA_013400115.1 of Rhinopomastus cyanomelas. Lineage (NCBI taxonomy): Eukaryota > Metazoa > Chordata > Aves > Bucerotiformes > Rhinopomastidae > Rhinopomastus > Rhinopomastus cyanomelas. The sequence goes on along the minus strand of VXBP01007759.1, from coordinate 1,633,392 downwards.
ATCTTTCTCTCTCCTCCTCTCCGTGTAGCTATGCTGCTCTGATAGCTGACTGGCCCGTAGTGGTCCTGGGCATGTGTACTGTGTTAATTGTGGTGTGTGCGCTTGTTGGAATACTAGTTCCGGATCTTCCAGACTTCTCTGATCCATTGCTGGTAGGTAAATATTAATAAATCATTCCGTCAAATAAGTGTTCTTGTTTTGCTGTTTTTTCAGTGATACTAGTAAACAGCAGATGTAAGTGCAGCAATAGTAGTTCCTCTTAAATTGAGATCTGTCTGAAAAGGCTCCTTGTACTATGATTCTGTTTGGGAGTCAGTTTCCAGAGAAAGTCAGTTTGTAGTACACTTGCAGAAACAAGTTCTGTCTAATGAACCCATGAAAGAGCTTCATGTTTCCACTAATTAAAAAAATATTAAAACCTCTCATTGGAGCAGCTAACAATGACACAAGGATGCTGTTGCCATCAGAGGTTGTTATCCACTAGTTTAAATTCTTTCTGCATTTTGCTGTTGTAGCCTTACGTGCTTTAGCTGAACTGCTGTAGATTGAATGATGTAAAATCGCCTCAACTTCAGATGTACAGCCCGGTCCAACACAGACCATATGTCCTAAATCAGGTTTCAGAGAGCAAGGGTCAGGATCTATTAAAGGAAAGTGGATTCTAAGTGCCTTCTGGGGCTGAAATAATGTCCATATAGAAAGACAGAACGTGATTTATATCAGATTCTGTTAAATACTATGCTCATTTTTACTTTTCATGACGTGTCTCACCCATGAGTAGCTTTCAGGTCTCTTATTGAAAATACTGTATTTCATCTTTATCCTCCAAGAAGATTATAGTGTTCCTGTAACCTATTTATATAGTGTAGTGTATATCTACACTTAACCATATGTAGTGGAACTTTTTTGAAAACAACCAAATTATTAAAATTGTTTCAAAGTCAGTTTCAGAATTATTTAGATTTACCTTATGCCGGTTCATCTTTGAATTGTATTTAATTAGTAAAGAGGGGTAATTGAGATACAGAAGAGGAGTTGGTAGAATGCCCTTGCTCTGAAAACAAAGTGTTGAACGATTGAAAGGCTAAATCATCATCTCTTCTCAGAGAGAGAAGTAGTTCGTGCAAGAATTCTTAATCCCTTGTCACTCCACGCAGTTGGTCATTATTTCGTCTGACCTGTCATAAAGCATTTTTCCTTTAAAAGTGAATGCCTGGGGTAGCTAGGCTTCGTAACGAAAACTGTCCATCACTTTGATCGTGTTTCCACTTCCCTGTTTGAGCTGAAGAATGAAAACTATTAATGGAATTTTTGCTCTTAGGGTTTTGAACCGAGAGGAACAGCCATAGGACAGAGATTGGTGACATGGAACAATATGGTGAAAAACACAGGGTACAAAGCAACACTTGCAAACTATCCTTTCAAGTATGCAGATGAGCAAGCTAAAAGGTAAGACTCTGTATTTAAAATGCATTTTATTTCATTAGAGGGTTTTTGGATATACCTAGTGTTTGCTCCAGTACCTTCTGAAGCTAATGTATACACTGCTGCTGATTTCAATAAGTACTGAATCTGATCCATCTTCTATTCTCAAGGACTTTCACACGGAACTAGAAATTTCACATCACAAGCTCTTTAAAAAAAGAAGTTATAATTGTAGCTTTCTCTTTGAATGATGGGCATTTTCAGGACAGGCTCAGTGTTATTGCTTTAAGGAATGTCTCTCATTTGAACCAAAACAAAGCTAGTGTTTCAGTTTTTGCAAACTGAAGTCACACTGGTAAATGTATGATTTCTCATGCGTAGGAGTGTGACTTGTTTGGATGCTTTTTCTATTAACAATCTATGTGATAAGGTAAGGTAAACCTATTTATTCTGTTTTAGTCATCAAGATGACAGATGGTCTGATGATCACTATGAAAGAGAGAAGAGGCAAGCAGACTGGAACTTCCACAAGGATACTTTTTTCTGCGATATTCCAAGTAAGTCAAGCAATAATGTAAGAAAGGCTCAAAAATTCTGCCATTTGAATGATTTCAGAGCTCTTTTGTATGCTGTATGCTTAGCATATGCACAGTAAGCACCGTTCTGTGTGCAGGGTTCTTTGAAGAAATTGGGCTGAAACATTGCGTGCTATCATTTCTTTCTAGGAAGTAACTGTATTTACTTAAAGTGCTTCTTTTAAGTGGTTCTGCTTCCTGTAAAGTTTTCTATTATTTATTGGTAAAGCTTGTAGTTGTAAATACAGGTGGCACTTAATTCACACTGCAGAAGAAGTGTTTTACCTGCATTGTTCACTTAACTTTA